>JACXGM010036658.1:0-11326 GCA_016801145.1 Umbra pygmaea
GTAGTCAGGTTAAGGGAAGGAACACTAGGACAGATGTGGTGGGTGCTGCTAGGGAGTTTACTAGTGTAGGTGCTCAAGATAATGTAAACATTTGGAAAATACAACAAGTCTTATGGATGTACCTGCAACAACTTTTCTTAGCTTTAGGTTGTGAAACGGTCTCGTCATTTGTCAGCTGTCTGCCCAGTACATGGCTGATCAATGCTGCCATTATCCGCCTGGTTGTAACTTGGACATCACACCAACCGATGGTCCCCAGATACGTAATCTAGAAATACAGAATAGATTGAATGAAAAAATATATTAGTCTGGGGTCCCCTGCTGGAGCTGCTGCCTCCGCAACCCGACCTCGGATAAGCGGACAAATATGGATGGATGGATAGAAACAGAGATTTGTAATGGGTAAAATAAAGCAACAAATTACTGTAATTATTATGAAATGAACTAAGCTATTGAGTTTTACCAAGTCCTTTCCACTTTGATGGTCCTCCATTTTTTGTTCCAGGTAATCCAGACCTCTGTAGTTTTGTAAAGGGTAGCATGGTGTCACTCGATCGAGAGAGACCGGCCACTGTTCTTCCAAGCTTTGTCAGTCTGTCCTTGATTTCCTCAAGAGCATTTACTAAATATCTCTCAATACCTGAAAGAAAACAATAGACAAGTGTGTAATGTAATCTGTGTAAGGATATTTTTCAAATTACAATATCTTAGGATGACCATATTTTAACTTTTTAAAAAAGGACAGTGGGAGTGGAAGGCAGACCCTAACCCGCAGTGGGTGGTAAATACAATTCCTCAAAAATGCACACAATGAATGACGACTGTAGAAAGCAAAGCCGAATCCCGGACATTTTGGTTGATATCGAAATCCTGGTCTGACACATTTTTTAGGTCCAAAAAGAAGACACGTCCGGAAAAAAGAGGATGTATAGTCTCTACAATATCTGTGGGCCAGCATGATGCAGTGGTAAAAATGTGACTGCCAGGAACAGATGGAAAAATTATGAATGGTTCTGAAGAGTTGAAAACCATAACCATGGCAAAAAAAACAATACTGTTGTAGTCAGCAAAGCCTGAGACAAATGTTGGCAGAAGATTCCTATTTATGTAAATTCATAAGACCTCATTGTTTTCCTGAACACTAACGTGACAATTACACATTCTACAGCATCAAAGTGATCTTTAGTTTTTCACTATACAAAACATACCTGCAGACAGACTGGCTCACAGGTGGCAGATGGCTCAGAGATGCACAGTGGCTCACAGGAAAAGGCTGGCTCACTTTTTTCCTCCAAAAAGAGATTAACTTGCAAGTTACTCCAAGAAACAAGATGCATATAGTCTATACTGAACATTGTTCAACCTGGTAAGAGTGATTTTCATCCTCCTGTCTGGTAAATAGATCATCTGTGCGGAGTGTAACTGCCTTATCTGGGAATGTCATGTGGTTCTCATATCATACCTTATCACTATTGTCACAGTGATTGCTGTCAACAAACGAACACAGACATTCCATAAAAACACAATTATGTTCTTCATGATTAGGTTAATAAGTAGTTATATTCAGGTGGAAATTCTTCCAAAACATAAGTCCCTAAGATCTCCACCTGAACATGATGGCTTTTCAAAAGATTGCAGAATATTCAATCCATTCCTAATTGCCTACGTTTGGTCCAGTACTTCTGCCAGACATAACTGCAACCGTATATGATTTAGGTCAGATATAGATGTTAACTAAATATCTGATGACTGAAATTCACAGGCTATTCGTCAGTACTGATGTCACCAGTTCAGTGAAACAAGACAGAAAAGAAGAACGGTGTTAAAATTACACACTAGCTAAACAATCTCCCACATGTCATGGATTGCTGACTGGCTTTGTCTAAAAGTTAAGATATTTAGCTAATCATGCTTAGCTACAATGTTTGCAACTAGCTAACATGAATTTACCGAAAGTTAGGTGAATAGCTAGCCATAACATTGTGCAAGTTGCCATCTTAATGATGACTGGCAGACGTGTTAGTAGGTATAGTAGGGTTGTTGCAAAATTACATTCAGCTTCCGTACATGGCGGGTGAACAGGAAAACAAAAAAGCACAAATTGCAATCTGGTTTCCCAAATGTAATCAGTGCTATTGACTGCACTCATGTTGCCATAAGGGCAATGAATGAGAATAAAAAAATGCTTTTGATTAATGAAAGCATTTTCATTCTCATCTGGTGCCCCAATGTCCAAATAATTTGTGAATCGAACATGTTGCTCACTAATGTAACTAATTTTCCTCCACCCATGGCAGACACACTTTCGCAAAGAAGTGGCTAGACGCGTTTTGGCATCGACTTTGACATCTTACCACTTGTTTTATTTTCATCATGGTTTGACTTTCTGAGGCTGCCGCATTCACAGCGTCTGCAACCTTTTGCCACCTCAACACATTTTGGGCAATTAGTGATGCCCACACAGTGCACTCCAAACCACGTTTTCCTCCTCTATCCCCTCTCCAAAAAGAAGTTTAACTTCATATTGAGTGAAGTTTTTTTTTTTTTTCTCTGTGTTTGCCATGATGTCTCAATCAATGAATATTTATTTTGGGCGTTTCACTGACTATTTATGGTCAACTGTGTGCATGACATAATACCGGAAAAGCTAGTAACTCCAATTGTAACCCAACCAGGGACTTTTAAGAGCCGTAATGTATCTTCTCTATCAACCCAAATGTTCCTGGATGCCCTTCCTGACTCATTCCACCATACCAATGATGTCACATTTGACACATCTGTGAATGATTTAACTGAAGATATACACCTAACCCTGTGTAACACACTGAATGCAGTTGCACCGCTAAAAACTAAACATATCCGTAATAAGGGATGGGCATTTCATGAAACTTTCTTTATCGATCGTCCGGAGAATTAATGATCGACTATCGATTAATCATACATTTTTATATATTCAAATTCATTGTTTATTTAACTTTTTATAAATGAAAAATCTATGAAAATATTAAATAACTGTGTGTTTTTCCTTGATGAGATCTTTATTACAAGAACAACAACTTGTGGCAGTTAAACTGGACGTTCGGTTAGCCTAAACTTGAAGATACATGCGCTGCGGTGCTCTAAAGCTGCGGAACCTGCAGCTGCGAGCCGGCGTTCTTAAACAGAGACCCTCGTTTGTTCCAAAATAATGAAAAAAAAATCATGTTTAACAATAACTTAACCAAAAACATAATAATAGCCTAATTAGCTAGATCTGGCAGGTTTTTGTCGAAATGTAACTTAAATCTATCCAAGGCACGGAGTCGAGAAAGAGGGTGAGAGAGATTACCTAACAATTAATTAGGCTACTTAACAAAGCCCCATAAAAATAACTAGTAACTCGCATGCAACTTCTGAACCAGTCTGCTGATTTTTGTTGAGAAAGATGAGCATTGACATGACATCTGGGGTCAGACGCGACTGCAAACTTGTGACTGTCAGTTCAGCCGCCGTAACACCGGCTCTGGGGAATGAGGTTGCCGGGATGCAGAGATACTTCCGCGCTAACTAGGCCAGCCCGGGGAGAGAGTAGCTATGTGAGCGTGGTTGGGCGTTTAGAAATCCCGCTCCTAGCTCACTGAGCAGTTGTTGCGCTTTGCTCCACCACTACACACTTTTTCAACCGCTCCACTCAAACCCGCACATCGCTCACATGAAAAATAATTATACTACAAATTACAATATTAACAAAACCCATCCATTGTGTGACCATGTATGTCGATCACTGAAATATTAAAACTAAATCGACTTGAATTGTTTTAACGTTGTTTAAATAGCTAATAAGTGTGACCATGTAACCTACACGAAGAAACAAACAGTCTTTAAAGAGTACTATACAAATGTTAATACAAGACAGTGCAATCTCGTTTTAGAAATGTACTGTATGTATTTTCTATATATATAATGAAGATAAATTGAAATGTTAACAAACTTAAAAGATTCCATGTGGTCATACAACGAAAATAGGCTATAATGTAATACAAAGACAATTAACTATTTTTTTTAATTGCTAGGTTTATAACTCGCTCTAACCAGTAGATAGTGTACGCACCTCGTTCCTTTCAGTTCGCATGTGTACGCATACAATATTATGCTTGCGAGAGAGCCTGTCTTTTCATATTCCATAAAGACTCATCAGCCAGGGAAGTAACCTACACACGTAGAGGCTCATTAGGCTGGGCATGTCCTGACCATGTGAAGTGAGCGCGAATGGAGCGGTAGCCTACTTGAGCGATATTGAGCAAGAGGCTTCTGGGCCGATACCACACCGCTCCGCTCACATACTCTGCCCGGGGAACCTGATTCCTCGTCATGATTACTTTTGAAATCAAAACGGAAACTTGCAGGTAACTGAGTATTGCCCTTGGGTGGTAAAATATGAATTGCTGCCACACAGTAAAATTAATTTAATTGATTTAAAACGTATACGCAACCTAACCTGCATTAGTTTAATCGATAACAATTGAACGTGATCGACGAAATTCTTAATGATCAATTATCGATCGTCGATTAATCATGCCCATCCCTAATCCGTAACAAGAAACTTTCACCCTGGTCTACAGAAAACACCAGAACCCTAAAGCAAGCCTCCAGAACATTGGAGCAGAAATGGGTTTCTACCAAGTTGGAAGTATTTCGACTAGCTTGGAATGACAGTACCGTAATGCACTTACTTCTGCCCGATCAGCCTAATTCTCCAACCTAATTGAGGAGAACAAAAATAACCCAAAATGTCTTTTTGGTACAGTTGCAAAGTTCACTAAAAAGCAGAATTCCACAAATGAAATAGGACTACATTTTCACAGTAATGAAATTTTTTTTTGATAAAAAGATCATTACTATTAGAAAACAAATCACAGAATCCTCCCTTGAGAAGCATATATCCCCTAAACTCACATGTCCTGAGATTGTGCAGAACAGTCAGGATGTTGGCTTAGGAAGGACACTGGAACTTTTTAACCCTGTATCCCTTGAGTCTTTCACTAAAATAGTAAAGGCTTCAAAGCCTTCCAGCTGTCAACTGGATCCTATTCCAACTAAATTTCTCAAAGAGTTACTCCCTGTGCTTGGCTCGCATATGGTAAAAATAATAAATTGTTCTCTAGTATCTGGTTGTGTACCAAACTCCCTAAAATTGGCTGTAGTGTGGCCACTCTTAAAAAACCTTGACCCAGAAAGACTAAACAACTACAGGCCTATTTCAAATCTACCATTTCTCTCAAAAATATTAGAAAAAGTGGTCACCCAGCAACTCAGTGAATTCCTAAAGACTAATAACATTTACGAAAAGCTCCAGTCTGGGTTTAGACCCCATCATAGTACTGAGACTGTACTTGTAAAGGTGATAAATGACCTTCAAGTTTTATCTGACCAGAGCTGTGCCTCGGTTCTTGTGCTTCTGGACCTGAGTGCTGCCTTCGATACCATTGACCACAACATTCTTCTAGACAGATTGGAAACCTATATCGGGCTATGTGGACATGTTTTGGCATGGATCCGATCCTATCTATCGGAAAGATATCAGTTTGTATCTGTGGATTGTCTGTCCTCCAAACAATCAAAGGTATGCTTTGGTGTTCCACAAGGTTCTGTTTTGGGACCGCTACTGTTCTCGCTATACATGTTGCCTCTTGATGATGTCATCCGGAAACACAACGTCAAATTTCACAGCTATGCTGATGAGACACAGCTGTACATTTCAGTAAAAAAAGGAGAATCCCCAAAACTGCACACCCTGGAAGCCTGTGTTTTGGATATAAAGAGTTTGATGACAGAAAATTACTTACTTCTAAACTCTGAAAAAACAGAAATGCTTATTTTAGGTCCCAAGAAACAAAGAGACCTGCTGTCAAATCTGGCAATAAACGTAGATGGTTGTACAGTCATGTCAGAAAAAACTGTAAAAAACCTTGGTGTTACTCTGGACCCAGATCTCTCTCTTGACGAACATGTAGAAAATATCTCAAGAGCAGCTTTTTTCCATCTCAGGAACATTGCAAAAATTTGAAATTTTCTGTCAGAGAATGATGCAGAAAAGTTAATCCATGCCTTTGTTACCTCAAGATTGGATTATTGTAATGCTCTCCTTCTGGCTAACAAGAAAAAACCCTAAAAAAAAAAACCTTGCTTAACACAGCCGCCAGAATTCTGACTAGAACGCCAAAATCGGAACACATTACCCCAATTCTATATATATATACATATACACAGACACACACACACATATATATATATATATATATATATATATATATATATTTATATATATATATATATATATACACATATACACATATACACATATATACATACATACACATACATACATACATACATACATACATACATACATACATATATCTATAAATTAGTTTTTTACACTCACACAATCATACATATCTACATACACGTGTTTGTGTGTGTATTTAAGTATTATGCACATTTTTTTATTGTTCTTTTGTCTTTTCTTGTGTAGTGATGATTCAGACAGTTGTAATTGTATAACTGAAATTGTATGAGTGACAAACAACTTGAATGTGACGCTACATTGTAAATTCAATCTGCTATGACTTACCATCCTGTGCAGAAGGAGCTGACTGCTCTTCACTACTGCTGCTGAACCTAGGCTGCTGACCTGACTGCGCCTTTTCACTGCTGCTGGTAGCTGGCTGGCTCTGACTCTTTTCTTTTCTTTTTGAAGAAGCTATGAATATCTCTGCTTCTCTTCATATCTATTATCTTAACCCTAACCCTGAAGGAAATGTAATTCAATAACTCAATCAAACAATCAATCAATCAAGTCAATTCAATTTGAAGTAATAGCTATAACTACAAAAATCAAGCAGGATCATTATCAAATTGAGTTAGAATCAGTGTGCCAAATACAGGTGTTCGTGGGGCTGTGGAAGCCCTTAAATAACAACTTTGACTACATTAAAATGTCAAAAAGAAAGGAGGTGTCAACAATGTGCCTAATTATGTCTATTAATAGGATCTACAAATGTTTAATTTTACATAACTACCACTCTTACTACTCACTTTTAAAAACACAATTAATACATATTACATCTCATGCAATTTGCTCTGCCTCAACGTCTAAAAGTATGTGAACTGTGAAGATGAGCTAATTGATACAAACATAAAGTCCTTTATCTCCAAGACAAGAGAAAGTCTTTAAACAGCCCTTAACTCATAGAGCAAATAAATAAGTCCCAGCTTGTTCTTGTATTATAGCTACTTAAATCTAGAATGTCACACTTTATTTCACACACTGGTTGGCCGAAAATATATAACAGTAGCTCCATTGAAAACACACACACACACACACACACACACAGTCCAGAAAATAGCGTTTTTATATTTCATGGCGGTTATCCAAATAACAATAACAAAAATAAAACAGAATGCTAACGTTCAATGCTTAACTTGGTTTGCAGGCTGCTCAGTGTAGTTTGACTTTAAGCTGCTACTTAGTGCTAGATACAGTTTTCCTACACATTTAGAGGGAACTACGATATAACTAAACATTAAAATACCATAACTTACCTCTCAATCTCACTAATTTACATGTGACTTAATATGAATTTACATGTGAAAATAATTTGTGACGTATTTTTCTGAACTTTACGTTTGACACGTCTAGGTATGAGACGGGAGGGCATGAGATGGGAGGGCATGACACAGGAGGCTCAAGGTTACAGCCATACCCGACTCAACGCCCGCGGCACCGGCGCTGAGCAGAAATCAGCTCTCACAGCTTCAGTACGACCATAACTGTGTTCAGGGGCGTCATGCACCTATTTTTTTTTTAAGGGGGCACAGTGTGCACTAGAGATGCACAGTTGGTGGTTATATGAACCGCAGTTCGAGCGGATGACATGACGAAAAATAATATTTTAATTAAATATGAAAATATATACATTGTTAAATATTGTTACCTACATCTGAAAAAAATCTAGCAAACTTTGAAATAGTCAAGTTCATTAAAGGTAAGAAAAAGTCTAAATCAAGTAGCCTACCAGCATGTTTCCTATCCAGTGTGCAATAAGAAAGTAGAATAGGCCAACATACAGTGCAAGTTGACCAATGATTAATCTCCCATGTTGTCATGTTTCGTTCTATACTAAGAACGCAAAATTGCAGAACTAAATTTTTACAAGCTCAATAACACCCACAGCCAAAAAGCAGGTAAGAAAAATAGTCAGAACACTTTGCTCATTAATTAGATGTGCAAGGAAAGCACGCAAGTTTTGGGGTTGTTATGGACAATAAAAAATGTGAACATGTAAGTTGCACTGTTGTGCGGTGGAATTTCGCAATAGATAGTTTCTTCAATATTGAGACTCCATAGTTTGTTTATTGTATGACTATTAGGCCTGCTTGTATAAAATTAATTGCACTGTTTACCAGAAAAAGATGCGCTCGCTCCATGTATTCAAAATTAACGGGAATCTTCAGAACAGGCTTCTCCTGCCTAGTCGTCACCCTGACATGACAGTGCGAGTGCGTAGAGTTAATTAGCCTATTCAAATTATTTATTTTATTCGAGCTTTTTTCTTTTTGCAAAAAAAAATGGGCAAAAGGCATTTATTAGTAGGAGACTAAATAGCAGCATGTTGAAATGATGTGCCAAATTGTGTTTATATTACAATGGTAATATTGTACAGTAGCAGAGTCAGGTTAGGTCAGGTTTGCGTTTTATTTAGGCTATTTATTTATTTGTGTCCTTGTGCGCCGATCGAAGAAGGAGTTTGAATATCACTGCTGATATTCTGAGTCAAGAGCTTTCTAGCCTCGCGGCTCACATCAGCAGCGCCTTGCATCCACCAATCAGCGGATTATGGGCAGGTGTGGTTTTGAAAATTGGTCAAAAACTTTAGTGCGGATGGATGGCGGACAGATGAGATTTGTGATGTGGTTGCTGATAAAATAATAGCCCATCCACGCATCTCTAGTGTGCACAACACAAATACAGATATTAAAAGGAAAGTCCACTTGGCTCAAATTTGAAGCTTCAATGGGCATGACGCCTCTGACTGTGTTAGTTAAAAATCTAAAACTGGACCTAAATCAGTTGGGTCAGTCATCATTGATTGACAACTTTTCTCTTAACTTCTTGTGTTGACGAACTTGACCAACTACCTATTAGATCTGGGGTGGCCAATGAGCTTTCAGGGGTATCCCTGGCCACCCCAGGCCACCCCTAAAATCGCCACTGCTCTAGACTGGCTGCCCATAAAGGCTAGGGCTACTTATCTGTCTGATTTGGTGCAACCATACATACCCACACGTACATTACGTTCACAAGATGCCGGCCTCCTCATTGTTCCTAGAATTTGTAAACAAACAGCTGGTGGAAGGGCTTTCTCATATAGCGCTCCAATTCTGTGGAATGATCTGCCAACCCATGTGAGAGATGCAGACTCAGTCTCAACTCAGTTCCATGGTAGTGTTGTCACGATACCAAAATTATTGTTTCGATACCGATACCAAGTAAAGAATTGCGATTTCGATACTTTTTCGATACTTTTCCTGAAAAGGGAGAAACACTGTCAAATATCATTGCTGTGCTTTATTTTAAAACTGGGACAACATTCTAATCATATAATAACCTAATATAAATAAGTCACTGACAAATGCACATGCTCTTAGGGATGGGCCGATAGCGATACCAGTACTTGGTATCCACATTTTAAGACCATTATGCTGCTCAACGCTTTAAAGATTAGCCATAGATGGCCATAGTTGTAGGCTTAATCTGATTCATGTAAATGTTTCAATGGAAATGTAGAGCTATTCCAGCCCTATGCATATATTTCATATTGATGATAACGACAGTCTACTTCCTTATTCAGAAACCATGGTTATAAAGCTGTACACCTGTATATATTGCTATTTAAAAAAGAAAGAAAAGCGATAAATGTCATTCCAATGACAGAGCCACACATTAGCTATTGAAAAAAACTATTTTCCTCAGCATTTGTCCATTAGAGTTAAAATGTCGAAATACGAAATCGTTTTTCTCATTGCTATTTTCATGTAGCCTAATATTTGTAAAATTATAGGTAAAAAATATTAGAATCCTCAAGGAAATGCGCACATTTAAGTACAGGAACGAACAAAAGATGCAAGTTATTAAGCTATTTGGTGCACACTGTAACTGTAGAAAACGGCATGTGGAACGCCCCCGGACCTAGCCTATGAAAGCCACCTTCAGGAAGGAAAGACAAATATCAGTAGTTTGCAACACTTCTGGTTATATGATTAATATCTATATTATAATATAAGATTAGGTCATTCCCTGTTTTGGAGAAAGTCACTTCAAACAGACATTCTCATATTACACAAAACATCTGCAATGCTTAGGGCAAATTCGAAGACAAACGTATTGAGTTCGGGTTTCTCTCACGTTAGCTATGAAGGAGATGTAAACAATTGACATCTGTAATAAATACTATTACACATTCTTGAACTGCAATGTAAATTATGTTCTTCTGGATATGTAGGAATATTTACTTTTCTATATTTTAATTGGCTGATCAACATCTAAGAAATATCAGATTTTAGATTTTAGGCAGGCTATTGGTTAGCCATGAGGATAATGCCCATAGTAAGCCTACTATTTCTCTAGATAGCCTTGTCAAACTATGGTGGTGCAAAATAGTGACTTGTCACAAAATAAACCATAGCCTCGTCATTTGATTTAAGGGCATGAACGTGATCATATTATCTTTCACATACTAACCTGTCGGTCTTTAAACTCCTTGTACAATCCAGGGTGGTTGTCGGCCAAGTGTTTCGCCAGGTTCGAGGTGTTGGCTCACTTTGTTTGCATTTGTTTGTAGCACTGACGACAAACAGGGGTTGTATTGCAAAAAAGTAGAATAAAGAAATCCAGGATAACTGAAAAAGCGCAGCTTGACTTAGTGTGATCTGCTCCTCGCGGCTTAATCGGTTGCACGTTTGCTTAGCCAGAATGAAAAATCAGAATAAGGAAATAAACCCCTCAGGGAAGGGTTAACTGACCCAAAATGAACTGTGAAGGTTTTCACAAATCAGAATGGTGAAGTTAACCACTCAGGGAAGGGTTAACTGACACAAAATGAACTGTGAAGGTTTTCACAAATCAGAATGGAGAAGATAACCCCTCAGGGAAGGGTTAACTGACCCAAAATGAACTGTGAAAGTTTTCACAAATCAGAATAAGGAAATAAACCCCTCAGGGAAGGGTTAACTGACCCAAAATGAACTGTGAAGGTTTTCACAAATCAGAATAAGGAAGTTAACC
>JACXGM010036659.1:0-11325 GCA_016801145.1 Umbra pygmaea
AACCTCCTTACAGACAACCTATACACAACCATAACCTCCTTACAGACAAACAGAGATACACATCAAGTACCAGGTTAGACCGACCCTTTTGCCTCCAGAACAGCTTGAATTCTTCAGGGGGCGGATTCTACCGGTTATGCGACGGCAACCGTGTTCTGCATTCTAAATTGCTGTTCTACACTTCAAACAACTCTGTCGTTATTAGCCTGTTTGTATCCTGCCAGTAAACATGCATGATTCTTCCCATTCTCCTTCAACATCTAGCATCAAAAACCTATTTTGGCCTGCAGATCTTAAGCAGACTGAATATCTATACATCCTTGGGCGGCCCTAGACACTCTTATGAAAGTACAATAGGGCAGATGATTCTCAGGCACTAGAACAAACTCAAGGTCACCAAGATAACTAGTTTTGCCTATTCTACCCTTTAACACTAACTGAAAGTCTTGATGCCTGTCTGCTTGCTTCATGTAGCAGGACATGTAACTTATCTTTAGAACAATTATGTTTTGTAAACTGGGTGCTGTACTTACTAAACTATCTAAAAGAATCCTTTAGTCACTTTAAACAACAATAATAACATACCCTACAACAGGGGTATTCAACTCTTACACTACGAGGGGCAGAGCCTGCTGGTTTTCTGTTCTACCTCGTCATTAATAACACCCACCTGGTGTACTGGGTCTAAATAAATCCCAGACTAATGGGTGGCAATAAAAAAAGGGCTGCCCTACAATGACAAGCAGACATTTAGACAGCATTTTAATCGCTAAGCGTTTGTAGTGCTCATCCTGACTGATATTTGCTGTGGTTAATCCACATCTGTGGGGGGGGGGGTTCAGAAGATTAAATGGGAGGTAAATCGGCCAGAAAAGGCTTTCCTGAATTCAGCTGTGTTTCTTGTCTTTATTCACTTCCTTGCATCAGCAGGAAGTGTTTGCTGAAGCCTGGGAGCTGTAGTCCAGCAAAACCATTCAACATACTCTGGCTGTACATGCAACATGGCATTTCCTGAGAGAGAGCATGCATTGGATTACAAGCATCCATGGCATTTGGAAACCGTGGCAACCAGTTGAGTTGTTGTAGCCTAGTGTAGATTTACATATTTGATCCTACAATGTGTTGACTGGTGATATTAGCAAAACCATACAGCATAATTATTTTTGCGTGAAAATGTACGGTGCATTATTTTGTACTTACCATGGAGGGTCATTCAGAATTCCATTCAAGTCAATCCGGAGTGATGTGGGGGGAAAATGTAATAGAGAACAAAACACTGAATTGTAATATGTAATTTGAAACAACGAAAAACAAACATCAACATATAAAGAAAACAGGTAGAACTATCATTGTTATAATAATAATTGGGTAATTTAGACTCAACATATATACTGTATATGTACCTACAGTCATCCTGCAGCCAGGAAAGCAATCTATACAAAACAATCACAAAACATTCCTGTCTGCACAGAGACTGAGACAGAATATTTTCCACAAGCTACTGCTACTGCCAAAATAGGTATACTGTTGCAGATAATATGGTATTCAATACTATGGTTGCCTATGCCAGAAAGCAATTTAATTTACTTCCAAAAGCCACTTTTTGTAATATGCCATTTGTCCCAAAAATTTGTATACATTTGTAATATTCCTAAAGTGAACAGGTATCTAACGACATTGAAAATGTGTAGTTCACAGATGAATGGCAAAGTCTTTTTGGGGACATTCATTCTGTTACATGTTTCACCTTCACATACAGTCTCAAGTAAGCAGCTGTTTTATTTCTATGACTGTGATTATCTGTGGTTTAACTTAGTTTAGATTAACGTTTTACAATTTGTTACCACAGTGACATTGTTGGTACAGGAAGTAAAAAATGCTACCATACGGTTATTGGCAAAATACTTTAACAATTGGAGAGCCAGGGGTAGATAACTCTGGACTTGTATTGCTGAATATCTTCTTGTTTTCCTCATCTCCTCCTCAGGGAATGATACATAACTAAACTGATTCTGACCTCCAGGTTTATTTTTTTTTACAAAATTTGATATTGTTTTTATACACCTTACCTGTAGAACATGAATTATGTTACATTATCATTATTTCTGTCTCTCCTACCCAGTAAATTGTGATCAGCCTTTGAGAAAGAAGCTGCTTTCTTGTGTTTACTTCCAAATTAATTGATGGGCGCTGTCTTAAACCTCATGGTGTAATCTGACGAGGACACCAGATCTTGGCTTTAACTTGGCTGTTCAAAGAATCCCAATACAACCCCATTTTTGCTGAATTGCTTGTATTAGAAACAAGACAGAATAGCTAATATGTACCGGTATATGAGGGAGGGATACAGAGTGAAAAGAGGGCTCAGCCGTTAGGGATTCGCACTAGAAATCGGAAGGTTGCTGGTTCGATTTCCGGCTGTGCCAAATATCGTGTTGTCCTCGGACAAAATACTTCACCCTAAGTTGCTCCAGGTAAAATGTCCCTTTACTTACTGTAAGTTGCTCTGGATAAGAGCGTCTGCCAATTACAGTACAAAAAAAGTACTGTAGCGGGGTTCAAATATGCAGTGTGTATGTTTCAATCATTGGGTCCTCAGCCATGCCATAAACAAATCTTAAGGTCCTTAACATGGAAAAGTTTGAAGACCTGGAGTGCAATACCGAACGTTGAAGAAATCCAGGCCGGTCCAGACTTCAAAAAATATATATAGCCCACTCTGGACAGGATACTAAGACGTTGGCGTTGGACATCAGCGTCTAGTAAATTAATTCCAGATGTAGACTAGTAATCCCACAGACTACAAAAAGTATCCGCTATGTTACGTACAGTCTACTTTGAAATATTTGTTGAATATTTATTGAATATTTATTAAAACAGAAGAGTACAATAATTTAAGGGAGTTAAAACCGATCTCCCTCGGGGACAGACGTGGGATATAATTCTGCTTAAGCAATAATTCGTTAACACAGAATCCGCAAAAATTGTCTACAGTGTTATTTTACAAGGTTATATTTGTAACAGCAATATTTTCGAAATAAATGTAGTTTCACTGTAAAATACTGGAGTACTACTGTAACTACCCAAACAAAACCCGAACAGATGTTCCCAATCTCATTCACTCGCTAAAGTCCATCCAGAATAAAGGACACTTAATTTGAACTCGTTTACCTGAAACCTGTAGATGTTATTTTCTCACACTACCAAAAATAGGTGCAATCCGTTCAGATAAATACCGTTATTTAAGAAACGTCTAGTTTACGGGCGACGTAAATCCAGTTCAGGACAACGGAGATTGTGCCTCACACCTGCAAAACAGTCCTCTCGCCTTCTCCACAACGACCGTGGCTACAACCGAACGCATCGCAAGCACGCCCCACAAAATAAGTCCCACCCACAATGGCCAAATCCACTTTCCATAAGCGGATAGATGAATCCTCATAGGACCAGGTTACTGTCAGTTAAAATATTTGTCAGGGATGTGGGCTGTCTATTGATTCGTGTGGCTTTTATGGAGTGAGAGATAAGCTTCTACTACTGCTCTGGGCAACTGTATTCAGAAAAATATCCCTGCCCCTCCTTAATGCAATAGCTGGTGCATTAAGGTGCTTGAAGCAATTAGGAACTAACTCACGACTGTCAACTGATTATTTATGGGCTAATCGCGATAACAAATATATTGAAAATAGCTTTTCAGTTACATAAATATAAAGCTACTTACTCTAAGCCATCATAGTTGGAGAATGAACACATACGTACCATTGCCCTACTGATATCTCATGACTGTATGTTAAATGATTTATAGAAATTATTTTGGAGGCAAAATGCCAATGTTGCAACACGAGCTCTATCTGACAATTATACAAAGAGTATTTGGTATATTGGCAATATGCCACAAACCCCTCAAGCCTACAGTTATAATTCTAGGCAATTAAAACTGTAAATATTGATCTTCCGTGTTACACTGTCATTTCACAACATTTTAAACAAATCATTACAAATATGTTGGCAAAGCAATTTGGTTTGGGAAGGACATTGCAGTTACAAAGGCTACCAAACAATCTAAATCATATGGTCCAAACTTTTGTTTACTGGCAGACCAATTATTGCCTACAGTATATTCAGTAACTGGAATATTAAACAATCAGATCAACTGTGAATAAAAGATCTTAATTAAAAAGTTCTCATCTGATCAGACTAGAGTCATCAGACTTTTGATGGCTGTGTAAATGTGGCTACTCTATATGTCACCTAGAAAAAAGGTCTGTCTCTTACCCTCCTTTTGACCGTTCTCTTAATACATCCATGAATATGACCAAAGGATTCAAAATGAAACCTGTGACTTTTGCAATTTACAAAACAATGTTTTACACCGTCAGTTTGGCCTGGATACTATGCAACATACTGTTTATATGTACCTAAACTTAGAGTCATTATCAAACCTAGGTTAGCCATAAAATTCCAATTTTATATAGAGTGATTTGTGACAAGGAGCACACATCTTGACACATTAAGCACAAATACTGGACCTACTATCGAACACAAATTTCGAGGATAATTTTAAGAACAAGTGGGAGGCTCGGCTCCAGGATGAAATGACTGAGCATTTTTTCATTAATGGGGGGGCATAACTAATTCATATACCACTTACAATACTTTCTGAAAAGGCAGATTCACATGGTATGAGCAAGAACATAATTGTGCCCAAAAAAATTAATAAAAAAAACCCCATTTATTTCAATGAATGACATGGCTTTGCTCTACTAAACCTCTGCATCCAGCAAAATGATGCACACCTCTCCAACATACAGTGAAATCCTTGTGCTTAAAGTTCAAATAATTTTAACTTTGGCCCTGAAGCCGGTGACCTCTTGAAGTGAAACCAATCGGATTACAGTTTTTTGGTCATATCGGGCTAGGAACCAAAATAGGGTAAAATAGGTCTATTCAAGTTTCTACAACAATACCTTGTGCAATACCTTGTGTTGGGCGCAGCGCTACTGTCTATCATGTGTATCTGCCCAAAAGGACTTAGCAGTTGGGATGCATTTGTAGGCCCATTGTCTTGCTGTAACTAGGTTTGAGTCCCTTGCCACCTAATCTCTGAAACATAGAAGTAAATTTAGCATATTTGGTAAATTGATTCATTTTACTTCAGTGTGCATTTGCTATAGAAATTGCTACCGGTTATTCCACCTGCCTTGAACAAAAAGGAAATTGAAAACCTAAGCTGAACCCCTTGATATTTCTCATCGGTTGTGTTCAGTCTTTATGTTTAACCACTGTCACTGATGTTGCCCAATCGTAATTCTCCCAAATAATCAGTGCCGTTAACAAAACAAACCCAGGAACAACACATATCATTATTAGAGTTATTTGAGCAAATGCTGTCAGATTCTGCCCACTTTGCTCGCCACTGAACTCGAGTAGATCTAAATGGATGACCCCATGATCAACAAAAGATGGGGACATGTTTACTGATGCATTGTTCCAAGGGCATAGGTTTGAGTTTAATATTGAGGGGATACTATATATTTTTCTCAAAATAAGCTTAATATTGGGAGGGGACCACATAACCTTCTTCAATTATCGGACACATGTCCCCTCCTGCTTTTACGCTCTTGCATTGTTGGCTTTTGTGTCTGTCGGTATGTTGAAACTCAACTCTAAGTTTTGTTTTTCTAAAAACACAATTTTATTTTTTATTTTTTATTAGGGGTGCTTTACTGTTTCCATTGAGAAGCAAAGAAAATGTCCCCATCTGGCCACAAACCTGTTTCACTGTGCTGATATTTTGGTGGTTTTCCAGTTCTTAGTTCTACAGAGGCTTTGGTGTAAAGTAGAATACTGGCCTCCTGTGGCTATGAGTGTAAGTGCAGCTTAAAAAAAGCTTTTCACACTCATACAGAAAATTCAGATTATGTAGCTTTATGTAGTATTTAAAACATTTATAGATAGCAAACAGTACCACAAAAGAAAACTAGTCAAATCAGCCATAAACTCTAGTAAGTCAAGCTTTAGAAAGTGGTAAGGGATAATAAAGACGTTCTATCCTATATTCCTACTATTCGTTTTCAAAGTAAAAATCTATTCAGGCACCATTATGTTGAGCCTGATGTGAACTCCTGGACACATCATCTCCCCCATCCCACATTTTGACCGATGTGCCGCGTCTGAACTGACCTAGACCTATCAAGCTGTGACACGTCTCCAGCTTTATATGAGCCTAGGTTTGCAGACTGATTACAATAAATAAACATCCATCCAAAAAGAACACAAATATGTATTACAATTTTTAGAACAAGTGGCCAAAATATATATATTTTTAATTTTATTTAATGAGTTTCTTTGGCGCCATGTACATACTAAGTTGACTCTTTGTTAAATTACTGAAACGTAATAACAAGGACACGACTGAAAGGAATTCTATATTCTATCATGACCAGGGGTGTAGTAAAAGGGGAGTGGGGCTGGTGATGACAATTCAGGGAGAGGGCTCTGGAATTTCAGTATTATGTGATTTATCTTATAGGTGGGGCCCATGTATGTTTTTTTCTTCCACAGGGCCCAGAACATCTGTCTACGCCCCTGTCATGTTAAGCTCTTTTCGAAGCCTACCTGCCAGAGAGCCACTCAGAGCCTGAAGGAACAAAGCACCTAAAACAGACCTATCTTGGATCAAGATGTGTGTGATGTTTATAGCTGTTGGAGTCAAACGCAGGAGACAAGTTCAGCACGAGACAGCTTTAATGTACTTAGATCCTTTTACAAGACACAACAAGTGCTGTATGAGTGCACATAAAGAAAACAATTTACAGGCTAATGCCTGGGTACAATGTCCTGAACTAACACAGGGTACTCTAGCCAAAAAAAACATACGGGCTAGGCTATACTCACATAATGAGTTTAAATAACAAAGAGCGCAGACAACTTGTCTGGTAAATAATTTTCTGCAAGAGCAGAGGATCCACATCACACATCAGCATAGAACATGGGATATAAATACACATGAGGTTAATCAGCACAATACAGGGCAGGTGCGTAATGGGGACGGTGATCTCAGAAGACCCTAGACAGGGAGCGCTGAAGCTGACACGCACCAACAGGGGGAGATCCAGACCGTGAGTAGGAGATGTTACAATTTAGTTGTCACGGTGTGGTGTGGTTGAAGGAGACTGAAGCAGGCAGGAGATAGTTGTTGCTTATTTATTGGACAAGCCAGGAAACCTACATCTATTGCAGTTGCAGGCGAACAGTTGAAGCGAGTACTCAACGAGTATACGTATATACTTTATTATGCTCTCACAGTGGCATAAACACTGAAAACAAATATATTTATAGTAGAACGTATATTTATAGAACGTATGTAGAACGTACGCATAAACTCAAGCACATACCACACTCTTTTCACAACGTAGTAAAGTTGCAGGTGAACAAGTAAAATGCAAGTGCACAACAATACCATATATATTACCATGCTCTCACAGCGGCATGGTACGCTAACTGCTAACTTACAAGTAAAGAGTGTACGCATAAACTTCTAAACTTCAACATCACTCTTGTCACAACTTACATTTTAATTATTAGCTCCCGGACAGCCTCTCCACACAACGAACAGATTATCACGTAACGTAAATCAATGACTGACAACTTTCCCTGCTTAGCAATAGCGTATATAGCACTACCTTCTTGTCTAACTGCACACAGCTGAAAGCAATACATAATCAGATCTCGATGGAATAGCCTAGCTTAAGCTTCAGCTAACCTGGGGTTACAGTAGTTGCCCATATAATCTTGTTCATTTGCAACTAAAAGGAAAAACTGAGTTCTAGCTCAGCATATCTAACCAGCCTGTTTCGATAGAGAACACATGAACATAACTCAAAGTTAAATCTGAATCGTTCACAGTTCCTGTATGCCCACCATGCACACATACCATACTGTAGGTGGGACAATAAGTAAGCATCAGTGAATATAGTGCATCCCCCTCCCCAAACAACCTGCTACACACCCAAACCCTTTTTGTTTGGGATTGTGATTGGTGATGATTTGTCTGTTCTTAAACACTGGGTTTTAGAAGCCCTTGGTATTTTAAATGTAGTGGTCATATGACCGGGGCCCCACTTTAAGACTTAGATGTCGATGATTGAGATTGAGCTCCCGGTAACAATATGATCGTTTATCCTAAGCTGACTTTAGTGCAGCTATGCTATTGTTCACATTGTTAATACTAGTAAACAAAACATAAACAAAATATATAAAATACAATTCAAGTTTATTTGTCATACAGGAGTTAAAATGTAACTAGGGTTATGTAACTAGGGCTAAAGTGTCTTGGAGTGTAATTTCTGCTTGATTATATAGGTTCTATTTTTTCCCCATCCAACCTGATGGAGCTTGAGAGGTCCTGCAAAGAAGAAGGGGAAAAACTGCCCAAAAATTGGTACACGTGCAAAGCTTTTAGCATCATACTCAAAAAGAATTGAGGCTGTAATTGCTGCCAAAGGTGCTTCAACAAAGTATTGAGCAGAGGCTATGAAACTGTATGTACATGTGCTTTTTTCGTTTTTTATTTTACAAAATTCAAAGATTTCTAACACACTTCTTTCACATTGTCATTATGGTGTATTGTTTGCAAGATTTTTGGGAAATAATGAATTTCATCAATTTTGAAACAAGGGTGTGACATAACAAAATGTGAAAAGAGTAAAGTGCTGTGAATACTTTCCGGATGCACGGTATAGCAGATAGCAGGTGGTATAGAGTTGGAGATGGGGGCACAGACATCACTGTAAAGTAATATTTATTGTCAAATCGCTAATGCTAGCTAGTCATTTGCAGTCTAACTATAATTAAAGAAAATAACATTGTTTTTAGAAAAAGTCTAACTATAATTAAAGAAAATGACATTGTTTTTAGGAAGTTCTAATTCATAAATTAATGAATGACTTGCAGAAAACTGTAACTTTTGTTTGTACTGATTGTTAGGAAGCTTGGTCATCTCACTCATGCTTACACTAACCATATGCAACACCACAAGAATCATTAGATCTTTCTCCCTTCCTGTCAACAAGGCCATGTTCGCCCTTATTTTGTAGATGTATTCCAGAGATAGGTGTCTTACACAAGACTCAGTCTCAGAGCATTATATGGTTTCTTTTGGACGCTCTCCACAATTGTAAATCAACTTCTTGATTTTCTCCATCTCTTTCTCATAATCTGCTTCAATCATGCGTTTGAATGATTCTGAAACACTTGTCACGTGTTTTCTTCACCCTCACTGTATATATCATTATCTTCATGTTGCATGCCAAAGTTCAACTTGTTTACTTACAATGATATGTATCAAGTTCAATGCAGTAACATTACTAAACTCATTTAGCTAGGAATAAAAAAAGATTTCTTATTGCGGCCTTGGCGGGGCAGCCAAAACAATCAAACAGGACAGACCAATCAGAACTCTCTCCGCAGCAGATAATCTCAGCCAATCATAGTGACAAGAAGGTTTATGGAAGTGGATAGGGCTATCTTTTCTGGACTCTCAATTGTTCAACTATTCAATTGAGAATTGAACAATGAAATGGCCACGGTGTAGTCTTTCGTGCAGTGAGAAAGGAACTATGTTTACTTTTGGTGAACATCTTAACAATCTGTACAAAATGTGTCCTAATATATTTAAAATCTGCATTAAAAAAAATAATGATACAAATTAGGCAGGACAGTTCAATATGCAGGGCTTGTTTTGCCATTTGATCAGTAATTGCAATGAATTATGGCATCTATCAAGTTGTGCTTCCACATTGTTGGGCAATGCAATGGGCACTCGCTGGTCCAGCTTTGATATAAATTATGCATTTGTGTGTAACAAGGCACAGCATAGTCATTATCTCATATAAATGTTTTTATTATTATTTTCAAAATATCAAGATACACAGTTTTCACAGCATATGCAAACTAGTCATATGTTGTCATACAAGGAATATGACATTGTTATAAAAGTATCCTATAAATCATAGTTAATGAAATGTAAAAGAAAATATGTTCTTGTAAAATTAGGAAAATGTGGTGCGCCTGCCCTCTACTGGTCAACATGCACACATACACATTACATCTATCCAGGGGGGTGCATGGCAGACATTGGAATGAAGCGGATCAGTGTAGCACTGGGGTTTTCAACTCTTACCCTAATGAGGGCAGGAGCCTGTGTCTTTTATGTTCAATCTTATCATTAATTGCACCCACCTGGTGTACCATGTCTAAATAAATCCCAGATTAAAGGGTTGGAATGAAAAAACTAAGTGGAACTGGCTTGGAGTGCCAGGATTGGTGTAGGATTTTAATGTTTGCTTAAACATTTTAATTGTGTTTGACATGGAATGACTTTGTTTGAAATACAATTGATTTGCATTATTAATTAATGAGATATTCATGATTGTGTCAATGACATTACTAAATGGGCCAGGGAATAATTCCAAAAACCACTGTCGGTAAACACAATGTGCTGTGCCATCTACAGATGCCAACTAAAGCTCTATCAAGTACAAAGGAAGCCATATAGGTCTCCCTCATCTTTACCCCGGTGGACATAGTGTCCGTGATTTCCAACAAGAATGACAAATTTTTAATTGTTGGACCATAGAACACTTTTCCACATTGAAATAGTCAATTTTAAACAAGCCTTGACCCACAATACACAATTGTGCTTCTGGACCATGTTCACATATGGCTTCCTTTTTGCATGATAGGGCTTTAGTTGGTATCTACAGATGGCACGGCGGATTGTGTTTACCGAGAATGGTTTATGGAAGTATTCCTGGGCCCGTTTAGTAATGTCATTGACACAATCATGCCGATGAGTGATGCAGTGTTGTCTTAGGGCCCGAAAACCAAGGGCATCCAATAAATGTCTTCAGCCTTGTCCCTTACGCACAGTGATTTCTCCAGTTTCTCTGAATCTTTTGGTGATGTTATACACTGTAGATCATGAGATATCCAAAGCCTATGCAATTTGACATTGAGGAACATTGTTTTCATAGATTCCACAATCTTTTTATGCGCTCTTTCACAGATCAGCAATAATCTGCCCATCTTTATTTCTGAGAGACTCTCTGTCAAGTTATCTGGGCGTTTTTATCAGTGACTGCCTCAAACTTGAAAAAGGCTTAGGATGACGACAGAGGACACGTTGACAACTCACTTCTTCACCAATAATTTATTTAAATCACACACGTATACCAAGGGTCCGAAGAAATAGATAGGTTGAAAACCTATGAATAAGGGAAATAAACAAAAAATAAAGATGAGACACACAAAATAGCTTATTGC
>JACXGM010036660.1:0-11325 GCA_016801145.1 Umbra pygmaea
AACCCCAGCTGCCTTAGCCCTATTCCATTCATTACTGCAGCCAGAGGCAATGCAGTATAAACCCCCCATAGGCCTGTTTCCTCAGTCATGTCAGTTAGCCTCAGACTCATTACCTGGTATGGCTGAGTAGCTTACCATACCAGTGACGTAGCCGATTTTTGAAATCCAAAATGGCGGCGCCCATGTAACAAAAACAACCATTGCAACATATCCGTTTATCCCTTTTAACAAATTTAGCCATTTTAATCATTATACCAATGAGAAGAAAAAAAAATGTCTGTTATATCACCTTTACATAAAATTCCAGTTCAGTTCATCTTTAACCACTCAGAAACCTTGCTGTTAATTCGATGTAAGCCTTTCCCATACCCCTAACCTAACCTTAACCACTCAGAAACCTTGCTTCTAACTCGATGTAACTTGTATTATTTTGTAATGTATTGTTTGTAACCATGGTGATAGTGAGTAAAAAAATGATAAAAAAGCAACACGTTTGTATCGCGTTGGTATAGAAAACAGAATATATGCAAAGTGTCCGCATGGATTCGAACTCGCAATTGCAACACGTCTGCATCGCGTTGGTATAGAAAACAGAATATATGCAAAGTGTCCGCTTGGTTTCGAACTTGCAACCTTTGGTATGCGAGTCGCAAGTTTATACGCCCGTCCACCATCCCCAAATTACCAACCTGCAAAATCTACGCTATTTACACTCTGCTACGTCATGCTGCGAGTCCGTGAAACTGCCACGGATTTAGAAGTTAAGGATCCGTGGCAGTTCCACAGAATATTCAGCCATTCCTTGGAACTGCCACAGAGTTTGAAGTTAAGTATCCGTGGTAGTATCACGGATTTCTGAGAGATCACGTTGTGTGAAGCGCATGGCACAAGAAGAAGAAGAAGAAGAAGTTTTATTTATATAGCGCCTTTCCATAGCTCAAGGCCGCTTTACATTATATACTACAAGACATTCAGACATACACAAGTGTGCTTTGGGCGTGTCCAAATTCCCTTTTGCTAGTTTAACAGCGGAAAACAGGGTCCTTGCGCCGGGCGCATGATTCAAAAGGGTTGTACTAAGTGTCTTGATTAATTTATGGGTGTGTTTTGGGCGTAATATGCATTTAACCAATCAGAGTGTCATCTCCCATTCCCCTTAAGAGACAGACGCGTTTGTATCTTGGCGCATTGCTATTATAATGGCAGATTTGCACTGTATTATTTTTATATTTAATCTTTTGCATGTTTGTGTGCTGCTGCACTTCCCTGTGTGTGTAACAAGCATAGTGTGCACGCGCTGTGCATACGCCTAGGTGCATTTGACTAGTTTGCTATTAAATTAACAATGACATGCTGCGCTATAGACTTTAGACCAGGTATTTGTTGGTCAATGGTGCGATTACATTCCGATGTCTCAAGATAGCAATACACCTAGAATTATCCTGAACACACCTCTCTGTAAGACCAGTATACCCACGGGTGCAAAGATGGGTGCAGGTGCATTTGCTATTTAAATGACGCAGGCGCTGGAACTGCAGAAATTGACAACTGCGTCTGTGTTAAACTAGCAAAGACACTTGCATTCGGGCTTTGCGCTGCGTTCCACTGGGTGCAAGATTGGGCCCTAAATGTTCAGAAAACTTTTGCTGGTGTTTTGAGTTAATTTGCCTATTAGACCTATTCTCAGGTTATAATTATATTATATTATAAATTCTTATTCCAATATTTTGAGATACTGTATATTTGATTTTAATGAGCAGTAAGTTATAATTGGTAATATAGTAGTTAGTAGTTTAAGCAGCCAAGTTGAAGTGAAACATTCCTTTAAACCCAGTGTTTAGTTATTCATTGAGTTATACATTGATACTGGGGTTTGTTATGTTCAGATATCTCGGTTTTCTAGCTAAAATATTCATTCTGTCTATGTGTGTTTAATTGTCCTAGTAGTGTCTCCAGCTGTTGTTAATTATCTCTTACCTGCCAGTACTCTTGTGTTTCTCATGTTAGTTGTCATTGTCAGTCATTGTTCCTGTCAGTGTGTATCACTACATGTTCCTACTGTCTATGTTCCTGCTGTCTATACTTAAACACCAAAAGTGTGTTTCAGTGCTAGGTGCTACCTTAAATGAGAACGCATTATCTAGTGTTTGTTGTTTTCTCAGTTCAAGTCGCCAGTAGTAATTACCCAGCTAGGAATTTTTTTTTCTTAAAACGTTTTGAGAACATTACCATGCATTGTTCTCTAAATATTTTCAGCGGGTAGTTTTATTTTTGTTCCCAGAATGTTCTATTAAAAATTAGGATAACATTCTTTAAAAACATCATTAAAATATTTCGTAGTAACATTTTTATAACATTATTCTCTAACGTTCCCATAAAGTTTTCAGCGGGTAGTTTTATTTTTGTTCCCAGAATGTTCCTTTAAAATTTAGGATAACATTCTTTAAAAACATTAATAAAATGTTTCAAAGTAACATTTTTATAACATTCTTCTCTAACATTCCCATAAAGTTTTTAGCAGGTAGTTTTATTTTTGTTCCCAGAATGGTCCTTTAAATGTTAGGATAACATTCTTTAAAAACAGAAATAAAATGTTTAGTAGTAATATTGTTAGAACATTATTTCCTAACGTTCTTATACAGGTTTCTGTTATACATTTTCTTTTTGTTTTTACAATGTTCTTTTGAAAGTTAGGATAACATACTATAAACACATTATACATGTCTAGCGATGATACTGCTTAAATGTTTATACATAACATTTTTAGAACATTATCCTCTAACATTTAAAAAAAGTTAAGTGGTAAGTTTTATTGTAGTTCCCAGAATGTTCACCGAAGAGGTAGGATAACGTTCTCTGACAGCTATTCTAAAACTGTTTGGTAATATCCTTGTTAAAATCTTTAGTGATAATATTTTTAGAACATTGTCTATCACAACAGGCATAAAACATTTCCAGAATCTTCTCCTAAAAGATACAATAATGTACTTTAAAAGCACATTTTAAACATACGTTTTTAATGATAACATTGTTGGAACATTATGCCATAACATTATGCCATAACATTGTTATAAAGTTTTTTTTTCCATTTTGTTAAATATTCCCAGACAGTTATATTTAGAGTCGAACTTCATGGTTTAATAACATGCAAATGTTGTGTAGTAACATTTTAAACTTCATTAGCTTTAACAGAAAGAAAGTGTACACATCATGAAACATAGGATAAATAAAATAAAACAAATCTAATAAAACTGCTCAAGAACTAAATAAACAAAATTCTGAACATTTTTAAACATTTGTATTTGTACCATGATAAAACAACTGCTTAAGAAACAACTATGAATAAACAACAATTTCAACATTTTTATACATTTTGTATTCGCAAACAGTTCTTTAGTCAGCAGATTCTAACAGGCCGCTCCCCTCTAGTGCTGCTGCTGCTGCATGCTCGTGTCTTTCATCTGTGGATGGTCCTCCACTGTCCACCTGTATAGACCATTATATGTATTATATAATAATTTATGATTTCTTAAAAAAGTAGATGCTGTTGTCTTTCATGCATGTAAAAATAAATAAATGTACAAATAAATAAATACAAATTTATGCATAACAATTAAATGAACAATATGTCGTTTTTGGGCGCTAGGGGTCTCTCAATCAAAACAATAGCAAAAGATGTACTTGGATGACGTCGGGAAGTAGCGTAGGATCATGGGTTTTTGTCCAATCTAGCGTCTCAGGCAGAAAAAATGTTCACTGACAAAGTAATGTATTGCTAAAAATATTATAACTATATTCACGTTATGTTTGGCGGTTCCCTGGAACTTAGAGCAACTAGAGCAGTCAAAGGTTATATGACGCCATTGACGTAAGACAAAATGAAACGTCCCGTGTCTTCGAATTATAATACAAATTTCTCTGGGTTTGAAAGTTGGTGGAAACATTTAGGATAATGTAAGTACACAACTAAGAAATATATAGTTATGTTTGTTTTTTTAATGCAAAGTACGTCTTTTGTTATTATTTTGGAAAACTACATATTGTACCTTTAAGTAAATATACAAATAAAAAACATACTAAAATAAAAATTGTTATAAATACATACAGAAAAAAGATTCATTTATTTAAAAAATTCATTTATTTATTTATATTAATATATTTTCCTATTATTAAATGTATTGATTTATATATATTTTTTGCAAGTTTAATCTTTCATAAACAACAGGATAAACAAATATTTATACTTACAACAAAAAAGATGGATAAATGAACCTAACTAATAAAAACAGGTAACGGCATTCAAGTATATGTCAATTTGTTGCAACGTTATTTTTTCTGACTAAGGAGTATTTTCTTTGGTTTTGTCAAACGAAAAAACGTTACTTGAAAATTTGCATTGCCAAACCACCCTGTCACTAAAATCAAATTTATATCATGTAAATTTGCAGCTACATGTCATCTAAACTGTAATGCTGTGGGTCAGTTACTTTTTTCACGACTTCACCAAACATGGCTTTCTAGCTTAGCCTGAAAATGTTGTTATGCCTACCCTCTTAAAGCTAATACATTTTCATCTTTGATCTAATCAAGTTAGTTTTGTCACGATAGTGGAATTTCAAATTTCTATACAATGCTTATAAAAATAAATTGACACAAGTCACCAAAATTTATGAGCAAAAAGCATAATTTGCTGAAAAGCGAATAATTTACATCCTTGCCTTTTGAACAAACGATTAACACTGACCTGAGTCACTCTGTAAGGAGCATATCTCAGTGTATCAGCTACACAGTTTTTAATTATTTTTTGCAGAGTCATGGGGTAGATCTTGTGGCAGGCCTCTAAATATAAAGAAAGGCAAAGAAGGAAAAAAACAAGAATGAGAAAAGGATATAAGTACTTTAATGTAGCTGAAGCAGTAATTGACAAGTAGTTGTGGCCTTGTAGTTTCCGCAGTGTAGAGAGTATGTGCACATGGTTGCAAGATTGCAAAGATTAAGTCAAACACAGGAAAAAGTTGATAATTAAGTGGATTTAAAGTCGTCACATCTTGTAATCCGTACAGAGTCACCAGGAGATTTACCTCCCAGCAGCGACAGATAATCAACCTGTAAAGAGAATCAATGCAGAAACATAGTTATCTGATATGAAAAGGCTTGCATTTCCTAGTGATTTCCTTTCTTCTTAGTTCATTAGGTTTGACTCTTTTATTTATTTTTTATTTAACCTTTATTTAACCAGGTAAGTTGACTAAGAACAATTTCTTATTTACAGCAACGACCTGGGAGCAATTAGAGTAAAGTGTCTTGCCCAAGGACACAACGACATTTGGCTCAGTCGGGAATCGAACTGGCAACCTTCTGACAGTCTTCAAGTAATAACGTTGTCATATGCTTCTTTAGTTTATTCAAACACTTTATCCAAACAAATACAATGAGCTTTATAACTCCTCTGATTATTACTGATCATGATTCACAACTGGCTGTTTTGTGAAACACATACACACACAAATACAGCAATGTCCTATTTTCACATACCACTTTCTTTCTGTGAGCTGTGTCCTTTAGCTTGTCTTGTCAGAAGCTTCTTCAGGTTCTCTGATATAATCTGCTGCAGCATCCAATGCACCTGTTGTTAAGAGACAAGATTAGATACCTGAGATCCTATTTCATTTTAGTTGATACTAATTCAATTCTTATATTGGTAACATCAGGGTTAGAGTTAAAAATAATATTAAATTGCATTAAACCCGAAACAATATGGATAAATACAATAATGGACCCCAAAATAATATACTTCACATTGCTAACTAGCACCAAATCTGCTTTTTTTCACTTAGAATACACCTAAATCCATTATGCATCTTATTATACACAGCCTATCACTATTGAAACATTTATCCTAACTATGAAAGCTAGTAGTACATGATGTGTAGGCCTATAGCTCAGATAATTTGTTTACCTGGAGGAGTAGTGGAGTAGTTGTGATCAGCTGCTGCGGCTCCAGCCGGCTCAAGAGATCCACCGTGGTAAAGATAGTTTGATGTTCGATATTTGACAGATTTTCTGACATTCAAAGCTCATTAGCATGTAATCCATATACGCTGGAAACTTCATTTTAGTTTATTTTAAAAAGAAAAAACCTTTACAACACTGCACAGGTCTTGTTTTCCCGATTCTAACCGAAGATAAGACAATAAGATGAGATATTAGTTGCAGCATTGTAGGCACTCTGCGCTTGGCCAATGCACATCGCAAGGGACCGTTAACAAAGTGCATCACCACATTTTGCACACAGGTCATAAATTCAATAACTCCCTGATCACACAACCTAGATAGTTCATATCAATATAGTATCATTGAAAGGGAAGGGCCACACATTGCACATCATTTAGTTTATCAAAAAACTGGTGTAAACTTTATTAACAGGTTCATATGAATGCTGAAACGCTTTGAAATTCAATAGCTTTACGGTCACCATGACCTAGGTAGTTCAAATCAAGGTAGTATCTTTCAGAGGGATGGGCAACACATTGCAAAGCCTTTAGTTTAGCAAAAAACAGATGTAATATTTATAAACAAGTTGATATATGAGCTAAAACCGCTTTAAAATTCAATAGCTCCCTCATCAGCTAATGAATGTATTCCAATAAAAATATATAATAAATAGGCAGAGCAATCTTTTCAGAAAATAGCAGTTGTAGTACGTTCATAGGGAGGCCCTAGATGTGTGTAGTGATTTTGGAAGCAATAGACTCAACAACAGTAAAGCTATTGAATTTATTCCAATAAAAATATATAATAAATAAGGCGAGCAATCTTTTCAAAAAATAGAAGTTGTAGTAAATTGATAGCGAGGCCGTAGATGTGTGTAGGGATTTTGGAAGCATTAGACTCAACAACGGTGAAGCTATTAAATTTATATCGCAATAATAATATATAATAAATAGACAGAGCAATCTTTTTAAACAATAGCAGTTGTAGTAAGTTCATAGGGAGGCCCTAGATGTGTGTAGTGATTTTGGAAGCAGTAGACTCAACAACAGTGAAGCTATTGAATTTATTCCAATAAGAATATATATAAAAATCAGGAGAGCAATGTTTTAAAAAAAAGAGCAGTTGAAGTAAGTTGATAGGGAGGCCCTAGATGTGTGTAATGATTTTGGAAGCAATAGACTCAACAACAGTGAAGCTATTGAATTTATTCCAAAAAAAATACGTAATAAATAAGGAGAGCAATCTTTAAAAAAAATAGCAGTTGTAGTAAGTTCATAGTGAGGCCCTAGATTTGTGTAGTGATTTTGGAAGCAATAGACTCAACAACAGTGAAGCTATTGAATTGATTCCAAGAAAAATAATATAATAAATAGACAGAGTAATCTTTTCAGAAAATAGCAGTTGTAGTAAGTTCATTGGGAGGCACTAGATGTGTGTAGTGATTTTGGAAGCAGTAGACTCAACAACAGTGAAGCTATTGAATTTATATCTCTATAAAATATATAATAAACAGGCCGAGAAATATAAAAAAAGTAGAAGTTGTAGTAAGTTCATAGCGAGGCCCTAGATGTGTGTAGTGATGTTGGAAGTGATAGACTCAACAACAGTGAAGCTATTGAATTTATTCCAATAAAAATATATAAAAAATAAGGAGAGCAATGTTTTCAAAAAAAGAGCAGTTGAAGTAAGTTGATAGGGAGGCCCTAAATGTGTGTAGTGATTTTGGAAGCAATGGACTCAACAACAGTGAACCTATTGAATTTATTCCAATAAAAATATATAAAAAATAAGGAGAGCAATGTTTTCAAAAAAAGAGCAGTTGAAGTAAGTTGATAGGGAGGCCCTAGATGTGTGTAGTGATTTTCGAAGTGATAGACTCAACAACAGTGAAGCTATTGAATTTATATTGCTATAAAATATATAATAAATAGTCAGAGCAATCTTTTAAAAAATTAGCAGTTGTAGTAAGTTCATAGCGAGGCCCTAGATGTGTGTAGTGATTTTGGAAGTGATAGACTCAACAACAGTGAAGCTATTGAATTTATATTGCTATAAAATATATAATAAATAGTCAGAGCAATCTTTTTATACAATAGCAGTTGTAGTAAGTTCATAGGGAGGCCCTAGATGTGTGTAGTGATTTTGGAAGCAGTAGACTCAACAACAGTGAAGCTATTGAATTTATTCCAATAAGATTATATATAAAAATCAGGAGAGCAATGTTTTAAAAAAAAGAGCAGTTGAAGTAAGTTGATAGGGAGGCCCTAGATGTGTGTAGTGATTTTGGAAGTGATAGACTCAACAACAGTGAAGCTATTGAACTTATTCCAATAAGATTATATATAAAAATCAGGAGAGCAATGTTTTAAAAAAAAGAGCAGTTGAAGTAAGTTGATAGGGAGGCCCTAGATGTGTGTAGTGATTTTGTAAGTGATAGACTAAACAACAGTGAAGCTATTGAATTTCTATCGCTATAAAATATATAACAAATAGTCAGAGCAATCTCTTCAAAAATTAGCAGTTGTAGTAAGTTCATAGCGAGGCCCTAGATGTGTGGAGGGATTTTGGAAGTGATAGACTCAACAACAGTGAAGCTATTGAATTTATATCGCTATAAAATATATAATAAATAGGCAGAGCATTTTTTTTTAAATAGCAGTTGTTGTAAGTTAATAGGGAGGCCCTAGATGTGTGTAGTGAGTTTGGAAGCAATAGACTCAACAACAGTGAAGCTATTGAATTTATTCCAATAAAAATATATAATAAATAAGGAGAGCAAACTTTTCAAAAAATAGCAGTTGTATTAAGTTGATAGGGAGGCCCTAGATGTGTGTAGTGATTTTGGAAGCAATAGACTCAACAACAGTGAAGCTATTGAATTTATATCGGTATAAAATATATAATAAATAGGCAGAGCAATCTTTTAAAAAAATGTGCAGTTGTAGTAAGTTGATAGCGAGGCCCTAGATGTGTGGAGGGATTTTGGAAGCATTAGACTCAACAACAGTGAAGCTATTAAATTTATATCGCTATAAAATGTGTAATAAATAGACGGAGCAATCTTTTCAAACAATAGCAGTTGTAGTAAGTTGATAGGGAGGCCCTAGATGTGTGTAGTTATTTTGGAAGCAATAGACTCAACAACAGTGAAGCTATTGAATTTATTCCTATAAAAATACATAATAAATAAGGAGAGCAATCTTTAAAAAAAGGTAGCAGTTGTAGTAAGTTCATAGGGAGGCCCTAGATGTGTGTAGTGATTTTGGAAGCAGTAGACTCAACAACAGTGAAGATATTGAATTTATATCGCTATAAAATATATAATAAATAGGCAGAGAAATATTTAAAAAAAATAGTAGTTGTATTAAGTTCATAGCGAGGCCCTAGATGTGTGTAGTGATTTTGGAAGTGATAGACTCAACAACAGTGAAGCTATTGAATTTATATCGCAATAAATATATATAATGAATAGGCAGAGCAATCTTTTCAAAAAATTTGCAGTTGTAGTAAGTTGACAGTGAGGCCCTAGATGTGTGCAGGGATTTTGGAAGCATTAGACTCAACAACAGTGAAGCTATTGAATTTATATCACTTTAAAATATGTAATAAATAGGCAGAGCAATCTTTTAAAAAATAGTAGTTGTAGTAAGTTCATAGCTAAGCCCTGGATGTGTGTGTAGTGATTTTGGAAGCAATAGACTCAACAACAGTGAAGCTATTAAATTTATTCCAATAAAATATATAATAAATAGGCAGAGCTAACTTTTCAAAAATGTGCAGTTGTAGTAAGTTGATAGCGAGGCCCTAGATGTGTGGAGGGATTTTGGAAGCATTAGACTCAACAACAGTGAAGCTATTAAATTTATATCGCTATAAAATATGTAATAAATAGACAGAGCAATCTTTTCAAACAATAGCAGTTGTAGTAAGTTGATAGGGAGGCCCTAGATGTGTGTAGTGATTTTGGAAGCAATAGACTCAACAACAGTGAAGCTATTGAATTTATTCCTATAAAAATACATAATAAATAAGGAGAGCAATCTTTAAAAAAAAGTAGCAGTTGTAGTAAGTTCATAGGGAGGCCCTAGATGTGTGTAGTGATTTTGGAAGCAGTAGACTCAACAACAGTGAAGATATTGAATTTATATCGCTATAAAATATATAATAAATAGGCAGAGAAATATTTAAAAAAAATAGTAGTTGTAGTAAGTTCATAGCGAGGCCCTAGATGTGTGTAGTGATTTTGGAAGTGATAGACTCAACAACAGTGAAGCTATTGAACTTATATCGCAATAAATATATATAATGAATAGGCAGAGCAATCTTTTCAAAGAATTTGCAGTTGTAGTAAGTTGACAGCGAGGCCCTAGATGTGTGGAGGGATTTTGGAAGCATTAGACTCAACAACAGTGAAGCTATTGAATTTATATCACTTTAAAATATGTAATAAATAGGCAGAGCAATCTTTTAAAAAATAGTAGTTGTAGTAAGTTCATAGCTAAGCCCTGGATGTGTGAGTAGTGATTTTGGAAGCAATAGACTCAACAACAGTGAAGCTATTGAATTTATTCCAATAAAATATATAATAAATAGGCAGAGCTAACTTTTCAAAAATGTGTAGTTGTATTAAGTTCATAGGGAGGCCCTTGATGTGTGTAGTGAGTTTGGAAGTGGTAGACTCAACAACAGTAAAGCTATTGAATAAATATCGCTATAAATATATAATAAATAGGCAGAGCAATATTTTTTTTAAATTAGCAGTTGTAGTAAGTTGACAGCGAGGCCCTAGGTGTGTGGAGGGATTTTGGAAGCATTAGACTCAACAACAGTGAAGCTATTGAATTTATATAGCTTTAAAATATGTAATAAATAGCTAGAGCAATCTTTAAAAAAAATAGCAGTTGTAGTAAGTCCATAGGGAGGCCCTAGATGTGTAGTGATTTTGGAAGCAATAGACTCAACAACAGTGAAGCTATTGAATTTATATTGCAATAATAATATATAATAAATAGGCAGAGCTAACTTTTCAATAATTAGCAGTTGTAGTAAGTTGACAGTGAGGCCCTAGATGTGTGGAGTGATTTTGGAAGCAATAGACTCAATAACAGTGAGATTTTGGAAGCAGTATACTCAATACACTGCAAAAAATGCCTCTAAAAAAACAAGAAAATAAAACAACTATTAGGGAAAAATTACTTGTTTCAAGCAAAATTATCTGCCAGTGCAGCAAGAAAATTGCACTTGTTAAGTTTTCTTGAAACAAGAAAAAAATACCTGAGAAACAAGAAGGCTCAAAAGCTTATGTTAAGCAGGAAATACTTATATTTAGTG
>JACXGM010036661.1:0-11325 GCA_016801145.1 Umbra pygmaea
TCAAGATATCTACACACTTAATGAGCCCATTGATAATCAAGATATCTACACACTTAATGAGCCCATTGATAATCAAGATATCTACACACTTAATGAGCCCATTGATAATCAAGATATCTACACACTTAATGAGCCCATTGATAATCAAGATATCTACACACTTAATGAGCCCATTGATAATCAAGGCTACCATTTCTTCCTCCAGACAAGGTGGAGCTGATGGGTTGAAGCGGAGCTTCCAGACTGTATTTCTTGGTAAAAACAGGAATAATGGTGTTGGACATTGTGGTAATCCTCCTGTGTGCTCAGGGCTTCAGCAGGCTTTATTCCGGGACTCAGGCCTGGCCCATGGGTCGACTGGGTGGGGCGGTCTGGGAGGAGAGCGAGCCACATTAGCAATCTCCACCTCAAGCTGCTCTCTAGCTGTTTTCACTGGTGATCCTCCTGCTTCAAAGGAGGAATGTGGAGTTGGGGAGGGGAGCGTAGGGCTCCAATGTCTGCCTGTCTGCCTGTCTGTCTAGGACAGATGGCTCAGTGGTTAGGGAGACTGACTTGTAGTCGAAAGGTTCCCGGTTCGATTCCTGATTTTGCCAAATAATGTTTTGTTCTTGAGCAAGGCACTTAACCCTCAGTTGCTCCAGGGGAATACCCTGTATTCACTGGAAGTCACTAAGTGCGTCTGCTAAATGAGTCAAATGTAAATGTGTGTCTGTCTTTCATCGATACATCCATCCATCCATCCATTTATTTATTTACACAATGTAATGTCATGGCATTGCTTCTGGATCCTGAGTGCTGGTAGATTGTTGAAGCTAGAGGTCGACCGATTATAATTTTTCAAGGCCGATACCGATTACCCATTATTGGGAGACCAAAAAAGCCAATCATAATTAATCAGCCGATTATTTTTATTCATATTTTTTATGCAGTAAATCATATTTTCATGATGGGCATAGTAAGATTTGTATTCCATATAACTTTTCCTATTAAGTTTTCTAAAACAAACGTTTGTATTGGTATTGCCACAAACATTTAGTCTGTGCATTTTGTACATATCAATTAAACCAGCACTTGTTTGGTGCCACTACCCAATGTTGACGTTCTGTAGACTAATGCGAAGGTAAATTATGAATCCCCCTTATTTATTATATGTAATGCATATACTGTAGCTATAAACTAGTTAACCCTTGTGACAAAGTTTCGATTTAAAATGGGTCACATTTCCCTGATTGCCTCTCTATCTGGAAGAGAGCATTTCCGATAAACGTTTAGGTTGATAAAAATAAATATGAACAGTTCGGGAAAGTGTTGAACTGTAATTCACAAAAATGTATGTACTGTTTCCATATTCTATGTTGTGTTGAAAATGTAACTGTTTGCTGCAGGCCTGGTGGATATGTGGTGATTGACTTTAAACTATGGAGGGTGTTGATACTGGAACACCTCTCGTGTTGTGGCCTGTCACAACCAATAAACCATATCCATGTCAGTGTGTGTGAAACTCAAAACCCAGGGTTTCTAAAAATGAGCTGAGCACCATAATGCATGACGAGTTGTGCCGCTGCCCAGAATTGAACATCTCACTAAAATAGTGTGACCCGATGGCGTGTGCAATACGTACGTACACCACACATAGGCAATGCATGTACATACACACCGTCTACCCCCCCTGCTCTGTGTCATTTTGCAGTGTGTGTTCTGCAGTAATAACCTGATAGTCCACATCAATCTCATGCCTGCACCTTCTACCCATCTCTTATTGTTAATTATCTGAGGTACAGTAGGCTATGAGTTCTTCTCCACAGATTGTACCTTACAGTTTCACAGCAACACAGATTGCTGTCTGTTTTCAAATCTGCCAATACTCCTGACTGGGGGGGTTGCACATTTTGGGGAAAATTCAGCGGTGGAAACTTTTCATGGGAACATATGGAGATTAAAGGGAATATATAAAAATTTATATGAATGCCATTTTAATGTAGTAGATGTTTTTTTTGCATTGGATATAGTGTCTTGCATAAGTATTCACCCCACTTGTACATTTCCACATTTTGTAGTGTGGCAACTTAGATTGAAATCGAATTGTATCGGGATTTTTCCCATTTGTTTTACACAACATACCAAAAACTTGAAAATCCAAAATATTTTTATTGTGATACAAATATTAAATCTGATTAGCGTGCTAAACTTGACAATCAGCTGAAGAATGGACTGTGCATGCAGAGGGTTGAATAAAGTTTAACCAAAAATATGCCACAAGACCCGAGAATTGCCTTATATGTATCCTACAAAAAAGGTTAATGGATATAAGCGAACATTTTTGATTATTTTAAGAAATATTCTCAATATTCCTCGGCTTAACTTCCAATGGATAATTTCCAGAAAGTTTCCCACCCTTTGCAACCCTACTCCTTAAATGTTTCAGCTGCACTGCAGCGATCAATAGAAGTGTATTTTTGACCAGCAGGACTCCCGTAATCCTGCCCCTCTCTCTGGCCATCCTTTGCTTGGTTTCTGCATCTCTTGTGCTCACACTCTCCCTCCCTCCAGAGCAAGGCTATTTTCTTAGCCTACTTACACAGCGTTCCTTGTTCAAACACCCAGAGCTCCCCTCATCAGAACCCTCCCCACATCGCTCTCTCTATCCGGGGCTTGGTCAAGCAGGATCGCTGCATCTAAAACCTTCAATTCAAACCAACTTCCAACCCACTTCATTTTAAAGTGAAATAATTTAGTTTTTCTACTCAACTCTCTACTGTATGTAATGCATTTGTCAATATTGCTTGACAATATTGTAACTCTATTCCTTTTTGTGAGTAAATGCTTGCCTATAGGGTCTCTGATATCATAGACAAACATATGCTGTAGATTAAAACAACTAGGTTTGATTAGAGGATTGATGAGCAAATCTTTTCCATAAACAGATTTAATTCACAGGAGGCATCTGCGCTGAACCAAACTCAAACTACTGCAGTCAGTTTTTCTTTACCCATCTTGATGTGTTAGAACTATGAACTAGATAAACATGAAATATGGTATTAAATTATCACCACAACCCATTTAAACATGACCCTAACTTTCATTTTGTAAAGCTAAGCCCCCCACAATATTCACTTATGGTGAACATGAACCATGAAAATTATTTCTAAGCTAAGCCAGTATCAGCTGGCTGTTAATCTAGGTTATAACCAAATTACTGTTGAATTTCTGAGAGTTTGGGCTAATTCAATTACAGTAAACAATATTTCAACAGTGCTCTGGATAAAAATAAGTGCCTAATTATAAACATCAATTGTCCCTCAACGAATACAGTGTTATATTACTATTATTATTATTCCACCAAATATTGATTTCTGAACTGTTCTTAAGTAAACACATTTGTGTTGTATAACTTATTTTTCTGCATTATTCAAGGTCTGACAATAGTGAATCTCATTTTTGTTATTTTGACCAGTATTCATTTTCTGCAAATTAATGCTCTGAATGACAATATTTGTATTTGTAATATGAGGGAAATGTTGTCAGTAGATTATGGAAAAACTAAAATGTTCATTTTACCCAAACATATAGGCCTACCTATCAATAGAAAACGAGAGACTGATGATTTTCAGTGGTCAACTAATATTATCTGGAAATATGGTAATATGCTCTTTCTATGAATAACCAGGTGTATGGCTACTTCTCATTGGTTGGGCCATAAAGCAGGCAGAGTTAACATTAATACAGTTATCTTTAATATAGTACTGTTTATATAGTACATGTAACATTAGTATATTACTGTTTATATAATAAATGTAACATTTATATAGTACATGTAACATCAATATAGTACTGTTTATAAAGTACATGTAACTTTAATATAGTACTGTTTATATAGACCATGTAACATTAATATTGTACTGTTTAGTCCATGTAACTTTAATATAGTATTGTTTATATAGTCCATGTAACATTAATATAGTACTGTTTATATAGTCAATGTAACATTAATATAGTACTGTTTATATAGTCCATGTAACTTTAATATAGTGCTGTGTATATAGACCATGTAACATTAATATTGTACTGTTTAGTCCATGTAACTAATATAGTACTGTTTATATAGTCCATGTAACATTAATATAGTACTGCTTATATAGTCCATGTAACATTAATATAGTACTGTTTATATAGTCCATGTAACTTTAATATAGTGCTGTGTATATAGACCATGTAACATTAATATTGTACTGTTTAGTCCATGTAACTAATATAGTACTGTTTATATAGTCCATGTAACATTAATATAGTACTGTTTATATAGTCCATGTAACATTAATATAGTACTGTTTATATAGTCCATGTAACTTTAATATAGTGCTGTGTATATAGACCATGTAACATTAATATAGTACAGTTAACATTAACTACAAGAGTGCCAAGCTTCTTCAGCTGAGTTATTATATCAGACATTTTGACATCTTTTACACGTTTACATCAAAGGGGAATTATGTTGTTCTGAAATGTATTTCCTGGCAAGCACATATTAACATATTTGCACATGAGATAAAAAAATATATATGTGAGAAGCCTTATGCTACGCTAAACATTATTACTGCGTCCCAATAAAACGCGGTTGTACGGAATGTGTATGAGAATGCAGAACGGTTAGTCCTGTTGCTGCCGGCGCTTATGTGTCCTCTCTCCTACTGTGTGTGGGAGAGTGTGTGTGTGTGTGTGTGTGTGTGTGTGTGTGTGTGTGTGTGTGTGTGTGTGTGTGTGTGTGTGTGTGTGTGTGTGTAAATGTGAATCCCGTTTTTGGGACAAGCGTTTCTTTATTGAACCCATCTATGCTTGCAGAGTGCCATGAAGCCAGGTGCAAGCATGAAGCTTTGCTAAACACACAGCGTGCTCTCGGTTAGTTTCTAGTCAAGGCTGTCTATTTTGCCATGGTGATATTGCTAGAAACAGCAGTGTGTTTATGTGCTGATCCAGGGTGACTCTGCTACCTGGTATTTCCTCAGGGATGTGGCTCTCTGTTCTCCATCTTATCTGGCTTTCATCTTCCAGAGATAAGCTGATGAATGATACTTCCTGTTCCTGCACTCCACTCCACTCCTGTAACATTTCAGTTTTCTTATTCGATGTGTACTGAACTCTAGAGCACTGCAATTGGTGGCATTCTTTGTTTTTTATTGATTGATTTCTTTCTATTGTATTTTCATTAACGTGTTCTTTTGTATTGACCGTGTGCATGCTGAGACTTAATCTTTTCCTAGCGATCTATTCCAAATATTTGATGTATCCAAGAGCTAGCACACCTGAATAAATGTATCCACTAATCATCACGCACATGGCTGCTTGATTCAGGTGAGTTAGTTCAGGGCAACAACCAAATTGTGAAATGGCTGTACAATCCCCAGGACAGTTTTAAAAACCACCGCTCTAAAGTAATGGGCTTCTAGATACCTGAATGTTAGTCCTCATCCACATCACTGATTTCATTGCCTGAACAAAATGCTGTTCTGTGCCACAACACAGCTCAAAGCAACTCTGAATTACATTATTATTATTCTAGTAAGCCCGGTCATTCCTGGTCAATATAATTACGGGTAGAGCTTCTCTTTAGTGCATATCTGCGTAGTTCTATATCCCTGTTTGTTGGTGTTATTTCTAGAGACTGAGACAGGGAGCCAAATGGCTCGGCTCTTTTAATGAGTACTCCAGATGAACCCCGAGATTGGTGAGGACAGAGTTTAGACTTTCAAATGAAATAACTTAGTGTCCCTCATTCATTCTAAGGTTTTGTCATCACGTCTTGTTCACTGGAGGATCAGGGAGATGTGAAGTGTTTCGAATGTTGAAAAAGGAGAGACCTTTCCAGTGTTGGAACATGATTACTAAAATGACTATTATAGTGAACTTTACTCCACAAAGGTTTGTCAGTAGTCAAAAAAAAGACAAATCTTTTGTTCAGCCAACTGAGGTTGACTTTTATATGCTGTCAGAAGTCAATCTATCTTTTTCTATCCTATTTAAGCCACTGGTCAGACAGAATTAACCACTACTTCCTGTTTTCAACTGGAGAATATATACAAAATGTGAAGAAGACAGACACAATCGAGGAGAGAGAGCTTTTTATGGGGAATTCAACTCATGGAAATTAAATCATAGTGTCACTACCTAAATGTACACATGTGATTTTGACTGTATTATGGTCCGTGATGCGCCTTGCCAAAGATCCTGCATTTGCAAGTTACACTGATTGACCAGATGGTTGCCGTGGCATTTAAGCAAGCTATTGAAGGTCTCAAAGTCATGACATTCAGTTAATAGATCATTTTTTAATAGCTTAGTTCATTTACATTAATTAGTTATTTACAAGAGTAAAAAGTATTAACATAATTTACATTTCAATTCAAGGAACAAAAATATGTAGATTCACTATTGTATTTCAATTCATGAAAGTAATGTATTTCACTGACATTCGTGCACATTTTCTCGACAAATATCACAAAAATATGTCTCCAAACACATTAATCTTAATGCCAGAGCTGAAAAGTGATAATTCATAATAAATACAATTACAAATTGCAGCACACAATGTTGAGGTTCTTACTTGATTAAAACATTATTAAAGATGTATTTATTAACATCAGATATAATCTATCAAATGTCTTTAGTTCAGTATGTTCACAGAATTATGATCAAATCTGAAATTGTTTGTGTCAAAAAGGTAGTACTAGCTAATTGTGTACATACACTTCTGTAACTGCTGGTGAGTATCTGTAGCAGAATGGTCACGGCATTACCTTTGACTCATTCAAGTAAAGAAGTAGAGTATCAATAGTTTTATTATATTTATGTTATATATTTTATTATAAAAAAGTATAGCCTACCAATTATTTTAACATTTCTTGTTAATTTCAACAAAACTATCCATACCGTCAAAATAACAAAATATTTACCAAATGTTGCTCTTGCAACATTCATGGACAACTCCTACACACGCTCTCCTTCCTCTGCAAGAGGAAAGATTCGGAATGATTCAGATTTCTCTTGGCACGGCTAAGAAGAATTATAAGAATTACAACTTTCAGAGACGTTGCTCACGTCACATCTACCTCATCACGCTCAGCTTGAGACTGCACAGTACGCTCAGCTACCACCAAAAAAAGTGCTTCTAATTGGCTTCACTTGATCTCCATAAAAATGTATGGCGTGGTATCTTGTTACTGATCTCAATACGTTGATCCGATGCATTGATTGTCGAAAACATAGAGACAGTTTTGACACTTGGTTTGATCGGTCCTTCACTACTACAACTGCTAATACTAAAGCTACTTTCTCCACCTAGATATAGAACAATGTGAATTATGATTCATTTGTTAGTTTTTATCATTATGTGTAATAATAATAAAAAGTATCGGTATCAATATTGGCAATTCTGGCCCTGTATTACTTGATATCGGATCGAACCCAAATTTAGCAGTATTGCCCACTGTGTGTCTGTGTGTGTGTGTGTGTGTGTGTGTGTGTGCTGGGCAGAATCTAAGCTGTTTGTCTGTGTGTCAGAGGAACCTGAGGAGATGATGTCATAGTGCAGCATCTAGTAATTGCTGTCTGGACGCTGTGCAAGTCACCTGTCATGTTGGAGAATGTATGCCTGGACAACACACACACACACACACACTCACTCACAGTGTGGGCTAGCTGGGTGCCAATCATTTGTAGGTTATTTCACTTCAAAGAGTCCTGAAACCAAATCCCCTGGCGGGGGGCAGAGTGAGAGGGAGCGGGCATAGAGGCCCAGCCATAGGCTGATATTCATGTCAGTTAGTGATGAATGCTTGTCTCCAGTCAGAGGCATATATAGCAGCTCTACATTGGCACCCTGTTAAAGGTGATGTGTGTGTGATTCTGGGAAACTTGGGCTACTGTGATGATTGCGTCAACACCACTCTTTACCCAGATTCTGCTGGATAAGTGCTTAGGTCAGCAGTTAAACTTTGCCTCAGCATTGCCTCACTCCGCACCCTGTTTATGTCCTCAATGACCTTGTCGTCAACCACATCCTGGATTATATCACTAATGTGTGTCACTGAAATTGCAACCCAAAAGTTTCTAGTGTGTACTGTAGGAGCAAATGGTCTTGTTTTTTTTTGTTTTTATCCTCTTAATAAGGCAAGATTGAATATGCGCTAAGCACAGGGTCTTGCTTTTCTGCTGTGTGTGTCAGAATCTGAAGGGCCTGTATTACAAGTATACTAGAAATATTATTTAGTGTATTGGTGCTCCTAGTGGTGGAAAATATTTTGAATTAGAAAGCAGTAAATACACTCCCAGTCAAGGTACATTAGCTGATTTAGCATGGCGCCCTAATCGTCGGGTTGCGAGTGGTTGTTCACCCAGAGTGACGGGTCCCAGTGGTCGACCTTCATTAGCTTCCATTAAACTACAGCATCCATCTCCCTCAAGCATGTGCTTCCATTATGCTAGCTCTGCTAACCGACGGATTACCCCTTAACAGTGTCTCAAGTGACTGGAGTGGCCATAATGATAGAAGCCATTAACTGGTCGTCAAACACGCCTTCTTACTCAGAAGTGACTTAACAAGGTCAAAACATCGCTCTTAGCTGACCATTCAGCACGACCAGCTGAAGACACAAATGTCATACGAACAGTTTAGATATTTTTTAATTTAACCTTTATTTAACCAGGTGTGCTTTTGAGAACAGTTACTCATTTGCGATGGCAACCTGGCCAAGAAGTTACACATGATGTACACAAGAAATAAATACACAACTTCAAGGTAGTCAGAGTACTCTATATGATGAGTAAATGTACAGTAAGTGCAAATGATATAAATTAGAGAAGTAGATCGAATGGTATGACAGTGGCTAGGCAATAAAGGTACGACAGTAGATAGATATATAGTGCATCTGGAAAGTATTCACAGAGCTTCAATTTTCCAAATTCTTTTACACCCTTGTTCCGAAATGGATTAAATTCATTATTTCCCTCAAAATTTTACAAACCAGACCCCATAATGACAATGTGAAAGAAGTGGGAAATAATGAATTTGATCCATTTTCGGAAAAAGGGTGTAACATAACACAATGTGGGAAAGTGCTGTGAATACTTTCTGGATGCACTGAAATCGATATATAGATATAATAGCTAAGTAATTTTGTTTTCTGATGGGACTAATAACTAAATAGTAATTTCATGCTTTCAGGATCCTCTTTGCTCCTATTTGTAAATTTTGAGTTTCATTCAGGTTCACAATACTTTCCTAATTTTTTGCTAGATTTGCCTAACTCTCCCTCTTCGCCACAATCTTTTTTACCAGAAAGGACCCCTCATGACCACATTATCTGACAACAAACGGGATAGTACTTTGTCCTGTTGTGTTTCATAAAGGCTTGTGAGAATTTTTGCTCATTTATGGATCCTGGCTGAGATTTCTGGTCTGGGATTTGGTTAGGCAGCCACAGGGTGGGGAGAAGCAGATCTGGTAGCAGTATTCGCTGGATGGTGTTTAACTACAGACAGAACTGAGATTTTATTGCAGGTTATGAGCACTTAGATTAGGATTCTTAACAAGGCATGTCAGGGTAGGTATCCCACCTGTAACTAGAATTAGATGAACGTTTGGAAAAAGGTTATTTATTCAACCTAGCTACAACCCATGTTATCTGATATAATCTTCTTGTGGTCAGTATTTCAGATGATAAAAATATGTTTTATCGGTGTCTTCATTATTTGTTGTCACCAAAGTCCCCAGTGATGTAGTATATACATGTAGAGTAGGTACTGAATATAAATGCACCATTACGTAAATGACTGAAATGTAAAACCACATCCTGTGTTGATGCTACCTGGCTCATATCCCTGCCCTCACTGGGGTGTCTGTGTCGTTGTGCAGAGCATTTATATCTTTGTCTTGTGCAACTGGGGCAGGGCTGCCAAGGCTTGAGAATGGTCGCACACAAACACAAACACACACACACAACCACACGCTCTTCTCCCTCAGCTACTCTGTCTCATTAAAAACAGTGGTACGAGCAATTGCCATGGTGACTGCTCTAATGCTTCCTAGAGAGGGGAAACAGACTGACTCATGGTTCAGCAGACTGTCAGGAGTCTGTCTCTATATTCTGATTTAGGTTTTTGAACTGTAGAAAATTTCCCCACCAGGTCCCCACCAGACCGGTCCAGACAAAGGAAATCCAATCTTGCTGCAGTGTACCTATACCCACAAGCCTGCCCAGGTTTTTCTTCTGCTTGCTACTTCCTCTGTTAACAGAAAAGATGATGTAATTGAGGTCTCTGCAGTTCTTAGAATCAGTCACATTCTGAGCTAAAATCAAGAACCGCATTGGGTTGCACAGACAGACAGATCTGTGATTTTGTCACTTAGGTATTTTAGGTTTTAATTTAAATCGTTTTTATGTACTATGTCCACCTGCAGTTAGAAATAAATAATTAATAAAAACGCCAGTGCCTTTCCTGGGTTCAAGCTATTTGTGTCTAACTACTGTACATCTTCCTTTGGATGACAGGGCTGAAATGATGTCATTCATTAATCCGTCTCTCTTTCTGTGTCTCTCTCTTTCTCCGTAGGGTCGACATGTCAAGACAGGACAGCTGGCGGCCATTAAAGTCATGGACGTCACAGAGGTAAGTCGGAGCTCAGGTTGGAGTGGTTTGCGTGTGATGTAACAGACCTGGTTTGACTGGTGACCATTTCACATGGCAGTTTCCACTGCTTTAACGACAACAGACAACAGACAGCTAGCCACACAGACCCTTTTACTTACATCTCCTCACATTTCCATTGTTTGATTCCAGATGATAATATTTCGTTCTGAATAACCTGCTGTTTGATGACATCACTGTTTAATGCCTACTTGCATTCATTATAGACTTCATATAAATATGCAAATTACAGCCCATGGCAGTACAACATTGGGAAAGAAGCTGTATCACAAAAGGTATTTAGTAGTGTACAGAAGGATCGAATTTATAGGCCATGTAAATCTATGTCCTATTCCAGGTTAAGGCCCCTAGATATTTCTTGACTCAAAAACACAAAATAGCTAGATAGCAGCGAATGCCAAGAAAAAACCTCCACTACCCCCTGGCTCTCTCAGCTTTTGCCAGTTCCTCATGTCAATATTTTCCCTCCCTGATATTGGGCTAATATTAATGCAATAAAGCAGAGTTAGTGTGTGGAGCGTTAGGCAGTGTAGCAAGCTCTGTATTCACATTCTATGGAAGGCGGTTGAACACAGGCTCTTAAGACCCCCTGTCATGTGACATCAGTGTGTGTGTGTGTGTGTG
>JACXGM010036662.1:0-11325 GCA_016801145.1 Umbra pygmaea
TGGCACCAGCTCACAGTGCCAAAACCACTGGTAAATGGTTTACTGACCATGGTATTACTGTGCTCAATTGGCCTGCCAACTCTCCTGACCTGAACCCCATAGAGAATCTGTGGGATATTGTGAAGAGGAAGTTGAGAGACGCAAGACCCAACACTCTGGATGAGCTTAAGGCCGCTATCGAAGCATCCTGGGCCTCCATTTTACCTCAGCAGTGCCACAGGCTGATTGCCTCCATGCCACGCCACATTGAAGCAGTCATTTCTGCAAAAAGATTCCTGACCAAGTATTGAGTGCATAACTGAACATAATTATTTTAAGGTTGACTTTTTCTTTTTTTTACATTACAAACACTTTTATTGGTCAGATGAAATATGCTAATTCTTTGAGATTTTGGGTTTTCATGAGCTGTATGCCAAAATCATCAGTATTAAAACAATAAATGACCTGAAATGTTTCAGTTGGTGTGCAATGAATCTAAAATATATGAAAGTTTAATTTTTATCATTACATTATGGAAAATAATGAACTTTATCACAATATGCTAATTTCTTGAGAAGGACCTGTATTTGAAAAATATATGACCATATATTTTGATTTCAAAATTTGAATTAGAAAATGAAGAAATATATTTCACATATATAAAAACGGCCAATATTTCGACTAATATGTACACATATGTAATGATGTTTCCACCATATATGCCAATATCGGACATATAAGTATACATACCTATTGGCCATAAATTAGATTTACATATGGGATAAATTTAAAAAATATTTTACCAATCATTTAATTGACAGACATGTCATACCCATACTTATCATCACATACACAGTACTGTATATAACATCAATATCTCACACATACGCATTCATTCATACATTACATCACTTATACACTCTGTAAACCATTGGTAAATGGAGATATGGATGTCAAATTTGGAAATGTATGTCTCATATATAAAAACAAAGAGAGAGAGAAAGTTTCTTGATCATCTCTATATTTAGATGGGTTATGGAGAAATCCATCCCAAAGTCCTGTCGCATCTCCGTCCCCATTTCAAAGCAAATCGATGCAGTAGTGGTGCCTGGAGAAGTGGGTATACTCTTAATTTATCCCCCCAATTGTTATCCCCCCAAAGTGTCCCAGCACTCTGTGTATAAACAGTGACAGGTAAGACTTGCATATTAGTTTACCCCAAAATGGGCCAGCAGTATTTGCGCATTGACTTCATGGAGAAAGGATTATTATGAAATTAATATTAGCTAGAGAAGAGGTGCAGTTTTTGCAATTAATACTGGCCCACAGACTATAGGAAGTAACTAAATCATTTAGAATTTTCAGTGACTATTCTTTAGTGTATCCACACATGAAAATTGGACAACTATTCACTCACCTTGCAAGTAGTCTGTGCCAGTAGTTTCTTTTGTGAACTATCTCTTAGAACAGCTGATTTGCAACAGATAGTGTTATTTTATAATGGTAGCACATTCTGTCAGAGATTAGTTTATTTTTAACAAATATTAAAATATCATCATCATCATTCAAATAATTCAACAATATATTTAAAACAATGTTAAAAGATAATATATATAGCGAAATTGGAAGCACATTATAACAGCTGAAAATAATCGCATTATACCAAAATCTATCGAAAAGCAAGGGGCAAACAATTATTTTTCATCTGATCCAATCTGGAGTTGGGCATTGTCAGATTGACAGAACCCGCCTAGCCCAATAGCGTGCATGCACGGGAATCAAGGTATCACTGCATCACTGTCTTTACTGGGTGTTTTTTAATCACATGGAATCAAGGGATCACTGCATCACTGTCTTTACTGGGTGTTTTTTATTCACATGGAATCAAATGGATCACTGATTCACTGTCTTTACTGGGTGTTTTTTATTCACATGGAATCAAAGGGATCACTGATTCACTGTCTTTACTAGGTGTTTTTTATTCACATGGAATCAAAGGATCACTGCATCACTGTCTTTACTGGGTGTTTTTTATTCACATGAGAATGGATTAGCTACTGTGGAGGGTCGAAGGAAAACTAAGGAAGGAGGAGAAGAATAGCACAATCTTGAGGGAAGTACCATAATTATGCCCAGCTGGGCGTATTAATGAATGTATGTATATCCCTATTTAAAAAGCAGAAAAGGAGACGGGAGCTCGCTAGAAGGCAAATTAAAAGTCAAGTCAAGGGGGATCCATGAAAGGAGAGAAAAAATAATTTTTTTAGCTAGAGGTGTTTTGTTTGGGAAAGTGAAGTGTATAAGTGCAAGAGCAGAGGGGTATTCCATAAAACTAGTTTAGAAAACAAGCCAGGCTTATTTTGGTTAGTCAGGCTTATTTTTAGTGACTTCCGTTCCATAAAGCTAACTGAAAATAGTTCAAACTCAGTTACCCTGGCAACTTATGCTGGGAAACTAACCTGGTCCAGGGCAGGCTAATTGTCAGGCTAAGCCTAGCTTGATGCGTAACCAGAATACCCTTAACACTGACCTGTGCGTGGAATGTGATGATATTACATCAGACTCTCTGGCATAATGCCATTTCATATCATGTAACCATTGTCAGTCCAAAAATTAAAGCAAATGCACTTTAATAATAAATGTAATACATTTGAACATACAAAAAGTGTATAAATAGGGAGCTCAAACCAAATGTGTCGGACGCATAATGATGGCGTGTCCTTTCATATGTAAGGTGGTGGATGAGGTATCGATAATCATATGCAGGGCATTTAAAAGAGAATGTACTTTCAGGGACAGGGCAGACGCGTTGGCTTTTTCTGACAACTACCTGCTTGAGCGGTATGGATTCGAGGGAAGGGACAGCATATGTATTTGTAGATGACATTGTAGTTTCATGTGCTGTACTTGCTACATAAAATTGCCTGTCTGAGGAGAGGCAACCAAGTATGGCTGTAGAGGAAGACTGGGGTATTGAAGAAATTTTCGAGGACACTGAAACAGGAAGGGTGAACATACGTTCTCTTTTCCCCGGACATGTCCTCTTTGATTACCGTTGTTTCAGCAACACTATTGTGCTAGCTACACGAATGCAGAGTTTTTTCATAGCCAAACGCAGATTTTTTTTAAGAATAATAGCGCTCATTCCAATGCATGAAATAATTGTTGTAAATTCATTTTAAAGCTAGTGAATTATAATCAAATCAAATTATGTTGTGTGTTTAAGGAACTATTAAAATAGTTTGTTAGGAAAAAAGATTAATGTTTTTAATAACGATTGTTAAAGATATGCAGTACACTAAATGTTATGAATATATTGTCTCATTTAAACTAAACTATTCCTTGTGCCGAAACATGTGCTATGGATACATGTTCAATAGGATGTGTTTAACCCAAATATAGTCTCAAACCCTTGAATACTTGAGGCAGTATAGCCAACAAAATTTTATTTGATATAATTCACTATCTTTAAAATGAATTTACAACAAAATGTCATGCAATTGAATGAGTGCTATTATTCTGACACAAAAAAATCTTTTTTCTTCATTTAAATTGCTGCTGTCAAAGTTAGTCATTATTCTCTCACACACAAACACACACGTCAATGTATTGTGACAAATATGGTATTTGACTTTCATTGATTATAGTAACGTACATGGCGGCGCACCATCGATTGCCTACTGGGAAGTAGTTGCTACACATTAAAACGATCAGCAATTTCTTGCCAGCCTTTCTCTTTTGTTTGATTAATTGCTGCGGTAATCATATGTTTCGGAAAGCAAACGCTGCTCAGTCGCAGTGAACATCGTTGCTCTTTCTTTCCCCTTATATTTGCCATGGTAAATTGATGAATCTATGGTCCACCATAAGGGCTTCTTAATAATGGCGTGCACGCGCTATTAGCTAGACTATTTGAACCTAGTTTGAATTAGTGAGATCACATGAGCTTCAACTTAATGTTATGGAACCATTTGAGCGCAGCTGCTTAGTTCGGTCCATTCAAGTCTCGTTTAGGACTTTAATCTTTGCTTTTCTAAGCGACCTTTATGGAATACCCCCCAGGTTGATCTAATTGATTTAGAAAATGTAAAACAAACAGATGTTGTTGTCTGAGTACTGAGCTGGAGGACCACTTGAAACAATATAGATCACATTGATGACACAAGAGCCTTGCCTGTAAGGTTAAACCATTATGGGTTCACCCATTTTGGTGAAGTGGAAACAGATTTAAAAAGGCAAAGTATACTGGGAAATTGTACTGGAGGTGTGGCTTGATATAGTACTCAACTATTTTGTGTTACTACAATGTATTTTGGTTCAGAATTGATATTAGGAAACATGAAAGAAAATCACTTTGAATCTACCCAATTCATTTTTGTTTTCTTCAACTTCATTTGATTCAATTATAATGAATTACCTAAACATCTAATGTTTGCTGGACATAAATAAATTGAGTAAACTGAAAACAATATTATTGTGTTCATTTTACATATTTAATTTGTGTGGGACCAATTTTTCATTTGAACATTTGAATCTAGTAAAATCAATGATTTATTTTTTTCAGTGTAACTTATGTTCCTGTTTGTACCTATATCTATACCGCATTCCAAATTATTATGCAAATTATATTCTGATTTTCCTTAATATTACAGTCAGTATAATTTTCAAGTCACCAACCATTAAGGTATAAGTCAAATTTCATTGAACAAACCACACTGTAAAAAGTTGTTCGGTGCTATTGTCCGTATGACTTAATTTTAAAAACTATATTTATTCCAATAAATTAATTTATTTTTCGTTCTTTGTTTTTTTTAGTTATCAATAAGTAAAAAATATGAAAATTTTCGTAACTAAATATTTTCTACAATAATATTAATTTCTATGGACTTCACTATAAATTGACTTTAAAAAAACTAATTTTAAAAGTTTGTATCAGATGTAAAAAGACACGACCCGCCCATTTTCGCTCTTGTTGCCATTTCCCAGCATGCTTTTCTGCACGTTTTCTTCTTAAGAATTGTTTGTTTTCAGGTATGTTCTGCTTTATGCATTCATGTGTTGATTACTAAATTATAATACTAATCTTTACCTCTCAAACCTAATAGAAAATGTAAGTGGCTTAATTTTTGCAACCATTACTGAGAAGAGTGTTCCCATCTATGTACCGTAGTTTAGCGATCTTCTTCAACGTATTCCACCATCGTAGTTCTCTCCACTGTGAGTTTCGGGTAATAAAATATTACGCTTGATGGAAATTCTAATTGGTAAAAATACAATCTTGAAGTCGCTGTCAATGTAACATACGAAAGTTGAAAACACTCCTGCCGCATTTCCCTACGAAGGCAAATCATACATTTTCTTTCAAATGTAACTTAATTTAATTAGATTTTTGTGATTAAAACACTGTCCATTTAGACATTGTTTAAACCTAATTATTTGGCTTTTTAGTAGAGTTTACTTAATAATTTAGCTCACACTAGTTCGCTAAACTTACAAAAAGTGGTTGGAAAATGTTGTCTTATTTTTTTTTAAGTTATATATAAGTAAAAGTTTTTACAGTGCACCCAATGAATACAGCTTTTTCTTTCTTTCAAAAATAAAAAAACTCAAAATGCACTGTTCCAAATTATTATACACAACATAGTGAGTTTCAAAACATTTTGTAGGTTGGAAAGAACTGAAAATTGAAATTTGTTGAATATTTACTGGAATTAAATGCTATTTCAATCAAACACATCTTAACAGGGCAAGTTACATGTTAACATAGGATCCCTTTTTTAAAATCACCTTGGCAATTCTTGCATCCATTGAACTTGTGAGTTTATGGAGAGTTTCTGCTTGAATTTATTTGCAGGATGTCAGAATAGCCTCCCAGAGCTGCTGTTTTAATGCAAACTGCCTCCCACCCTCATTGATCTTTTGCTTGAGGATGCTCCAAAGGTTCTCAATAGGGTTGAAGTCAGGGGAGAATAGGGGCCACACCACGAGTTTCTCTCCTTTTATGCCCATAGCAGCCAATGACACAAAGGTACAGTTTACAGCATGAAATGGTGCATTGTCATGCATGAAGATGATTTTGCTACGGAATGTAACATTTCCCAGTTCCCCTTCCCTGAAGACTACAGCCTCCCTATCCTAGACTGCTCAGAACTACAATTCCCATAACTCGGACTCAATCACCCAAACTCTGTACACCTGCTCTCACCCAGTCTATATTTAAGGCTTACACACACCATTGCCTCTTCGCGAGGTATTGTAAGTAATTATTTTCTTCCTACTGAGCATATATTCTTGGATTGTTATTCTGGCCTGACCCTTGCATTGTTTATTCAGTATTGTGTTTTGGATTTTCCTCTGCCTGATCTGTTCCTGCCTTGCTTCTGATCGTTTTGCCAGTCTGAGAACCTGTTCTGTGTACCTAGCTCTGCCTGTTTTGATTAACCTTGATTTGTTTATGGAACTCTGCCTGTTTGACTGCCTGGTTTTCGGTACAGTATATTAACTTACTCCCGAGTTATATTTTAATAAACATTGTTATCTTTTATGTTTTGGGAGTAATCGTTATAGAATACCTCGCCTAAACAATGGCTAGGAGGAAGCCGTTTTACGATGGCTGGGTCCAGGAGGACCTACCATGGGACCTATGCGACGCTTCCTATGAAACATTTTGTGCAGAGCAAACGGCCATAGATGGCGACTATGTATTGCCTCAGAGAGTCTTTGAGACTCCCAGCCCCAGTTCCAAGATGGCTGCTCCCAGCCCCAATTCCAAGATGGCTACTCCCAGCCCCAGTTCCAAGATTGCTGCTCCCAGCCCCAGTTCCAAGATTGCTGCTCCCAGCCCCAGTTCCAAGATGGCCACCGGCCTCCGTTCCAAGATGGCTACCAGCCCCAGTCCCCAGATGGCCAATCCCAAGATGGCCACCGGCTTCAGTTCCAAGATGGCTACCAGCCCCAGTTCCAAGATGGCCGATCCCAAGATTGCCACCGGCCTCAGTTCCAAGCCAGTTGTTTTCGTGGAGAGCCGGTTTTGGGTCACTCAAAAAGGAGGCTGAGACATTCCTGTTGAAGCGGCTGCTCACCCAATCCCCTCATCTTCTGACCTGTTTGGAAGCCGCCGTGGCCCCTCAAGAACCTCTGTCTTCCTTCGGGGCCCCTCGATGTGCTGTCAGGACCCTGAGAGCCCAGGTTCAGAGGCCTATAGATCGGGTGGGAAAGGTGTCCACCATGCCCAGTCCACCAGAGGTCTCCACCACGCCCAGTCCACCAGAGGTCTCCAACACTCCCAGTCCACCAGAGGTCTCCACCACGCCTAGTCCACCAGAGGTCGCCCAAGTTCTCCGGCCACAAGAGGCCGCAGTTCCCGCTCCGTGGCCACAAGAGGCCGCAGTTCCCGCTCCTCCGCCACAAGAGGCCGCAGTTCCCGCTCCTCGGCCACAAGAGGCCGCAGTTCCCGCTCCTCTGCCACAAGAGGCCGCATTTCCCGCTCCTCGGCCACCAGAGGCCGCTCCCACTCAAGCCTCCCGGCCACAAGAGGCCGCTCCCGCTCAAGCCTCCCGGCCACCAGAGGCCGCTCCCGCTCCGCCTCGGGCACCAGAGGCCGCTCCTGCTCCGCCTCGGGCACCAGAGGCTGCTCCCGCTCCGCCCGCCTCGGCCACCAGAGGCCGCTCCCGCTCCGCCTCGGCCACCAGAGGCCGCTCCCTCTCCGCCTCGGCCACCAGAGGCCGCTCCCTCTCCGCCTCGGCCACCAGAGGATGCTCCCGGTCCGCCTCGGCCACCAGAGGTCGCTACACCACCATCAGTCAAGCCTGAGCCTTGCCTTGTCCCCAAGCCTGAGCCTTGTCCCCGAGCCTGAGCCTTGCCCCCGAGCCTGAGCCTTGCCCCCGAGCCTGAGCCATGCCTTGTCCCTGAGCCTTGCCTTGTCCCCGGACCTGCCCTGCTCCCTTGGCCTGCCCTTTTCCCTGAGCCAGAGCCTTTCCTTGTTCCTCCTCCAGTGCAGGTGCTTGACGGTGCTTGCCCTAATCCCCAAGCTAGTGTATGCCTCTGAGCCATGGTCTGCACCAGTCCCTGTGCCATTGCCTGTTCAATTTCCTGAGCCTTTCCCGGTCGCTGAGCCTGCCCTTGTCCCAGAGCCTGCCCTTGTCCCAGGGCCTGCCCTTGTCCCAGGGCAAGTGTCTGCCCCTGTCCCCGTGCCGGTTCCTGCCCCTGTCCCCACTCTGGTGCTTGTCCCCGGGCTTGCGCCTGCCCTGGTCTCTGTCCCCCTCTCTGTGTCTGTCTGTGTCTTTCTGTGCTGTGTCTTTCCAGACTTCTCTTATGAACCCTATAGTTTATAGTTACAGAAACTAAGAGATAAGGGCAGCTCTGAGAAAGTTTTGTTCAGGTAAAGTGGACTCTTATGGTGAATAAAATCTGTTGTGCTCTTGTGAGGATACACACAAACTATGAATACACACATACAGTGCGGTAATGTCAAGAGACTGCTTAGTGTCTGAGTGAATCAGTTGAACTCATTATCTGTGGAAGATAGAGGTATGATCAGAGTGAAATACTAATTGGCACAACACTGTAATGCTCAAGAGATTAAATCAAGCACAACTTTCAATTTATTACAATTCCAACAAACCTTGCCATTATTTTGCAAAATGTACACAGCAGCCAAAACGGTGTACTCTCTGCTCAAAATGAAACTCTGTACCAAATAAGACATATATTAAATAAATCTAACTTGTGATGTGACAAAAAAATCTGCTCTATTTGTACTATTGTCTAAGTGTATTAGATCAGATGTACAGAATAGATATTAATGTTGCGTAATTGGACTGTATATTAGTTTTTTCTTGAATATTTTTTTCTTAAAGTAATGTTGCAGGCTATTGTTGAAAAGCTCACCCTTATATTATGGAAGATGGCAGGGTTTTCAGTAATATGTTGATAGATTGTTTGAAGTGTTACTTGCAAGCATTATTTTCAACTAGCATTTGCACAATAGCAGCATCTTTTTCTTCTGTAAATGTAATTGTTATACCACCAAGTGTTGGTTGTCTTTCAGTTATACAAAAACAAAATAACATACAACACAGTAAACACTACAAAAAGAAGGGATGAAAGGTGAACATGTTACCAAATAGAATACCTTGCAATTTTATACTGAAATAGATTAAATATTTACCTAATTTCCCTATGCAGTATGTATGAATCCAACCTAAACGCACCCTTTTACGTATTGATAACGAGACATTACACTTGATATTTTCTCGTGATTCATATGCCAAATTGAATTTTTGCGCGCCATAGAGTTGCCATAATTTTATATTGGGAATGGTTAAGGTTAGGCAACACTCCAGTGTGGTTCAGGTTAGTGTAAAGTTTAGGTGAACGTTTAGATATGATGTTGGTGTATTTATAACACGAAAAAGTTTGACGTACATATTACATGCCACTTTGGCGTATCTATACCACGCAAAAAGTTAATTTGGCATCTCTATAGCACGATAAAACCAACATCGTGTTATGTACGCCTTGGGGTGAGATCAGGCTGATGAATCAGTGGCGGCTGCTGGTCTTTCAAAAAGGGTAAGGTAATAATCGGCCTACATCATAGAAATTGTCCATTCATTTATATGTAAATTCGGCCCTATGTTCCTATTCAAGAAAATGCTCTGGGTCACTGTTGTACCAACTAGGGTTATTTTACAGTGACTTGACCAGTGTCCTCTCAATGGCCACTTTAATCAGGAGAAGCTCCTTACTACCCTGCAGATGTAGCTCCAATTTTTGCCATTAATGAGAATAGTTTGTAAAGCTGAGGCATTGCACTGTCCAACTACAAGGAATGTAGTGTATAATTGTATGAAATATATGATGGAAATTGGCTAGCAAATATTGATGGGACTGAGCTCGACTAGCTTTGCTCACTTTTTATAGTACAAAATCACTGTCAATCCACACGCAGAAGCCCGGAGTCCAGGCCAGCCCACTCTTCCATTCCATTCACCCCAGAGACCCTGAGCATGGGTGGGAAATAATTGCCACATTTTTCCACTGACCATCTAGTTTCGAAGCACTGAAAAAAACTGTTCAAACCAGCCCCACTGAATTCCATGGACGGCGGGCTTCAACAGGTAAATGCACTGTGACGCTATGGGAATATATGAGAAGGAAATTGAGTCAGTCCACCTACGATATGTAGCTGATTCTGAACAAACTCATCTGCATGAACATGTTCTAATGCATTCTTAGTCAATAAAATGTTAACACAATAGTACATAGTTGACCATAATTCTTTTTGATATTTTAGGTGAAGCTGAGCTTCCCTTGCAGACTTAAAGGAGTGTTCCACAGTAAATCAGTTTCATAGTATACCATTTACAAACGTTACCATAGAGGATTTATGTCATATACACGTCTGTTGTTGTTCAATATATCAGAAAAAAGCTGATAGTATATTTCAGTTCCTTTCGCATCCACTGGGGTGCTTCTGTATCCGTCTAAACTTGAGTTACCACAACTCCCAGAATTCCAAGCGAATTTAGTGCCTGTCCCCGTTTGAACACACCATAACAGAACATGGGCAATTCAACAGTAGAGCTTGACGCTAGAAAGTTATACATATTTGTTTTTGAAATTGTAGTCTAATTTCTATTCATCATGCCCGTTTGGTGTTCTGTACCTGGTTGCAAAAATTACAAGCAAGCCCAAAAAGAAGGAGTAATCTTTCACACTTTACAATAGGCTATAAAAGTTAGGGTCTGCAGTCGGAATTTTAGGTCGGAAGATTACAAAAGGGATCTACTTGCTGAATTAACCGGCACTACAGCCCAAAAGCGGCTGAAAAGCGATGTGATCCCATCCATTTTTCTTTATCTAGAAAGAGTAGCCTATATATAGTAAGATACAGTAATTTACACAGTCAGCTTACTACTAAATACAGCTGGCACACTACACATACAGTACAATAACATTACCACACAGACACGATGTGTGCTCCATTATCAAGGTACAGAAAATAGGTTTAATAAACTTACTCATCTGTTAATTGTCCTCTTGTAAGGCTCTTTCCATGCGTGCTGGAAAACTTCAGTGATTCAGTGACGCATATGCGGTTGTCTGTCATTTTTGTTTAAGCCTTACAAGTAAAGCTATTCCACAATCCCATTCATTGTAGCAAGTGCTTTTTCCTTCAGTAGACATGGATAGACATATTCCCACAGAAGCACTTAGGCAATTAGAATTTAACCGCGTTTCAACTGGATTAGCTATCTGTAGAACATGCTGCCTTGTTGAAGCTGGATATCAAACTCCATTTGTTGTAAATGTTCTTTGGTGTACTCGGGCACAAACATGTTG
>JACXGM010036663.1:0-11324 GCA_016801145.1 Umbra pygmaea
CTATATGTTATCTCGTGTCTGTGCCACGGTAAAGAGCACATGTATTAGCATATAGGCTTTGTGCAGTTCCTGTACACCATTGTATTTTCCACGATCTGCTGTATCACGTCCTCATGTATACGGTTCAGTAAAACATCTTGAACACTCCTCCTGCACTTGGTCTCCTGTCTCTCCACAACACAACACCAACTGTGACATCCGGTTCCCCAAATGTAATCAGTGCTTTAGACTGCACTGATTTTGCCATAAAGGCACCAAATGAGAATGAAAATGCTTTCATTAATCAAAAGCATTTTCATTCCATCATTGTCCAAATAGTTTGTGATGCAGACATGTTGCTCACTAATGTAACTAATTGTAACAGTATCCCAGAGTGGGATACATGTGTGGGATATATATGTACAGTATAAATACTGTAAATGTGTATTTCTGTTTATTGTGTTTGTGTTTAATTGTAGTATATCCAGTCTAAGGTACTGTTGTTTTACGTTTGGTTAATGGTACATTGGCACCACCCTCTGGACACCCATAGGTACTGACAGGTCTTGATATGATGTCAGTAGTTTGAGCTGGTTAGACCTTATTGTCAATTATTATCAGCTGCTCTTAATGAGTACTCTTGGGCATTATAAGCTCTGGTGTCCAGAAGTGTGGTGCGGTTCATTAATAATCATTGTTTCATTGTTTGATGATGTTGATTGTCACTGTGGCTTGCTGATGATGTGTTGGAAGGAATTTCATGTTCTGTAAGTAGTGTGCATTGTGTTGGTTAGCTTGAGTGTATGCGTATGCTCTTTATATTTAGCTTAAGTGTCTATGCCGCTATAGAGCCTAGAGAAAATGTATACTCGTTGTGCCTCCTGTTTTATCAGTTGAGTTATTGCGTATGCTCTGTAACTGCCTGTGTTTTCTATAAGCATTAGTAATCGTTAAGTATATACTGTTGTGCTACTCGCTACCATTTACACCATTGCTCTACAGTTGTACTATCTTCATTAAAACCACAAACCATATACACCTGATGGGTCTCCCTCCTTCCTACAACACCCAATACTGTGACACTAATGTTCCCCCACCTGTAACAGACACACTTTCGCGATGAACAGCTAGACGCTTTTTGGCATTGACTTTGATATCTGACCACTTTTTTTTCGGCCATAGTCCGACTTACTGAGGCTGCTGTATTCATAGCTTCTGCAACCTTAAGCCAGTCCAATGCATTTTTAGCATTAGTGATGCCCACACAGTGCCCTCCAAACAACATTTGCCTTCTCTTTTCCACCTCTCCAACAAGACGTTCTGGTGAAGTTTCTTTTTGGTTATTCTCCGTGTTTCCCATGATGTCTAAATCAATTAATATTCATTTCGGGGCATTTCACTGACTATTTATCGTTGTTAAGTGCTTTGAGAGGCTGGTGATGAAACATGTTAAATCTACCATCCCCCCCAACCTGGACCAGCATCAGTATGCCTACAGGGAAAACAGGTCCACAGAGGATGCTATCGTTACAGCCCTCCATAAAGCACTGACACACCTTGATACGGTGAAGACATATGTGAGACTGCTCTTTATAGATTACAGCTCAGCGTTCAACCCCATCATTCCTAATCAGCTGGTCATCAAACTCCTTGACCTGGGCTTTAGCAGCAGCCTGTGTAAATGGATCAAGGATTTCCTGACAGATCACCCACAGACAGTGAGACTGGGCCCACACCAATCATTGAGCCTGTCCCTCAGCACTGGAGCACCGCAAGGCTGCGTATTAAGGCCGCTGCTTTATTCCATCTACACATATGATTGCATCTCCACCCACCCCTCGAATACAATGATAAAATTAGCAGATGATACAACTGTGGTGGGAGAGATCTCTAACAACGACGAGAACGCCTACAGAGATGAAGTTGACAGACTGACAGGATGGTGCAAAGAAAACAATTTGACTTTGAATGTCAAGAAAACAAAGGAGATCATAGTTGACCTCAGAAGGTGTAAGGAGGACACCGACCCTCATCATGAATGGTGAGGATGTGGAAAAGGTCTCCTGTTTTAGGTTCTCGGGGATCATGATCTCAGAAGACCTAAAGTGGGAGATAAACACAAAAAGGCACAACAGCGGCTCTACTTTTTACGAACACTCAAGAGGAGCAACCTGTCTGCCGAGTTGCTTAAGATCTTCTACCGCTGTTCCATAAAGAGTGTCATAACATACTGTATGAATGCATGGTATGTTAACTGTACAGGGAAGGACAGGAAATCCCTTAATCAAATTATAAGATCTGCTGAAAAAAATCATTGGACTTCCCCTGTCTCCACTGGATGATCCGCTGCCTCCGCCGAGGGCACAATATTCTGCAAGATCTCTTCTCCCTGCTTCCGTCTGGCAGGCAGTATTGGGCTTTTAGAGCACGCATCTCCAGGCTGCAGAACAGTTTTATCCCCAGGGCCATTACAGAATTGAACAATCATGGGCCATCACAAAAATGAAATGAATAATCATGCCCCCCCAGTCAGTACAGTTGCACCTACTAGATAGGGATTCCATGCAATGTGAATCAGTGCAATATTGTATGCTTTGGTAATGATTTTAAATGTTTTTTTAAATGCTTTTAATTTTATCTTATTTTATTTATTGTATCCACCACAAAGTTTGTAATAAATGTGGCCCTTGGAATACTTCAAATCCTTCCTTGCTAACTTCTCTTCCTCCCTGTCCACTGCAAAATTCATTTTATATCACTGAAAATGCCAAGCTTCATTCTCCGAACCCAAAAAAACTGTTATACAAATTCTCTTTGCTACTTAAAACCCTTTAGTCTTTTTTGACGCTCTAGACTATATGATTTGTTTTTATTTATTTCTTGACCCTGTAATTTAGTAACTGTAGAACACTAACTGTAATTATATCTGATGAAATTATTACAATTTCTTGTCAATCTATGTTCATTTTTATGTGAACAACATGCTTCCACTTTAATTCAGTGCGGTGCAGAAAAGCAAAAATAGACTCGGTTCGGAAACGGTCACTGCACTGCTGTATACTGGAACGGATCACCAGACCGCATCGGCATGCAGTGTGGAAGCTCTAGCCTGTTAACATGGGCACAGAAAAAAAAACGGACCGCATAGGCACTGCAGACGGAGTATGTCTGAAATGGGCGTAAGACCCCTTAGACCTTGAAAGGTTAACCCTCCACCTCCTCCACCTCCTCCACACCATCTTCCCTCTTTCCTGATGATTTTCTGACATCTCTGTCAGCACACCATCTCAAGCTCAACCCTGATAAACCTGAGGTGTTCTTCTTGCGTGGCCTCCACAGGACTTGTCCATTCCAGTGGTTAACTGCACAAGTCGCCCTCCTAGAGTGCAAAGAACCTTACCATGATCATGGACGATCTAACATCTGTGACCTTGGTGTTGTTGAAGATTAATTTCATTTTGTATTCCGTTGCCCTATGTATAGCAATTTGAGGAATCAGTGGTTTAAATTGATGCAGTTAAGGAATCCTGATTTGTTTTAATTATCTGAGGGTAATGTTGAGCTGGCTTTTTAATGAGGATGTTTTTGCTTTAGCAAGATTTATAGAAAATGCATGGAAACTGACAAGGAACACTATATCCCTCACAATACTGTTTCTGTTGTTTTAAGATTTAATGTTCTGCAATGCTGAATCTGTAAATATGTATGATGTGACTGACCATGTCATCATTATGTTTGTTGTTTATGTGTAGTTTAGTGTCTTGTAAGCCTATACGGGCTGGGCACCATTGGTGCAGGACACTTAAATAAACAAATCAATCAATCCTAAATGACTTTACCCCAGTCCAATCCCTATACCTTTTGCAGAATATCAGTCTGTCCCTGATATTTTTCTTGGAGAGAAGTGGCTTCTTTGCTGCTCTTCTTGACACTAGGCCTTCCTCCAAAGCCATCACCTCACTGTGCATGCAGATGCACTCACACCTGCCTGTTTTCAATTCTGAGCAAGTTCTGCACTGGTAGTGCCCCGATTCCGCAGCTGAATCAAATTTAGGAGACAGTCCTTGCGCTTGATGGACTTTCTTAGGCGCCCTGATGCCTTCTTCACAACAATTGAACCTCTTTCCTTGAAGTTCTTGATGATCCGATAAATGGTTGATTTAGGTGTAATCTTACTAGCAGCAATATCCTTGCATGTGAAGCCCTTTTTGTGCAAAGCAAGGATGACAACACGTGTTTCCTTGCAGGTAACCATGGTTGACAGAGGAAGAACAATGATTTAAACATGCCACGTGTTTCCTTTTAAAGCTTCCAGTCTTTTATTCTAACTCAATTAGCATGACAGAGTGATCTCCAGCTGTGTCCTCGTCAACACTCTCACCTGTGTTAACGAGACAATCACTGACATGATGGGAGCTGGACCTTTTCTTATAGGGCTGAAATGTAGTGGAAATGTTTTTTGGGGGGATTAAGATAATTTTCATGGCAAAGAGGGACTTTGCAATTCTTTGCAATTCATCTGATCACTCTTCATGACATTTTGGAGTATATGCAAATTGCCATCATCAACACTGAGGCAGCAGACTTTGTGAAAATGTGCATTTGTGACATTCTTAAAACTTTTGGCCACAACTGTAGACATGTATACAAGCATAATCAGTACATAATATTTTTACATTAATGCAGAGTGAAATACACTTGCAAATAATCCTAAATGTATGCACATTTTGCTGGGGGCAATGAGGCCTGGGATCTTCCCCCACATGTTTCTATGCTAATTTCCCATTTGGTTTGGGTTCCATTATCCTCCTTATGCCAATTAGATTATTTAGCATTATTTAAGTAATGAATATATGTTATGACAATGTATGGCTTTGGGTGGGTTAGCTCATTATGGTTAGGTATATTTCTAGGGAAAAAGGGAACAATGATTTCTGCTTTAGGGTTTGGTCTAAGGTCGACACAAGTTTAGAAAGACTTGCTGAGTTGCTGGCCATATAATTGTTCCTTAATGAACATTTAGAAACAATATCAGATTCACCGACTGCCCACACCCCGACCTCTCATTCAGAATCTATAACAGAGGCTGAAGTGAACTGCATCCTCTGCCTGGAACATGTTATCACATCGAAACAACTATGCCCTGAACCGTTGTATAGCAGCATGTCTTTAAAGTTAACTCATGTGTCTTAATATATTACAACACGAGTGGTTATGGAATTTATCCCGAACACTCTCTGATGTGACAGGTGGCAGGTGCGTCTGAAACCCAGTAGTCAGGAATGCCGGAAGGCCCTGGAATTCAGGAGCATTTGCCCTCTGTGGATTCAAGATAATTTTCCAACTGCTTCCCACTCATTCTTTTCTTATTCCCCTCTCATCCGATAAGGCCAAGCGTGAGAGGATTACAGGCCACGCAGAAATTTTGGAATATCCCTGTCATTGCTGTTAGCTCCAGGTGTCTGGCCTTGTTAGTATCAGTGCCCCCCCATGCACAATGCTGTCCACATGCATTAAGCTCCAAATCTAGCTGCAAGCTTCTTGGGCCTAGGTCATGCCACACCTGGATGAACCTGTCAAAAGAGGTACAGAGGTAGTAGCAAAGACCAGAAATCCCTGATTGCTTGAAAGCCTCATAAGGTTTTGTTAATACAGGCAGCCCAATTCAGATTTTTCTTCAGTAATTGGTTTTTTGACCAATCAGGCTAGCTATAAAAAAAGATAGTTTTCCATCCAATATTTTTTAACAATCTGAATTTAGATGTCTGGTAGATACAGATTTAAACAAAAGATAGCCCCATCCATTTGATTGAGGTTTTAAGCAATTGTATATTTGATTCAGTGAGAGTGTTGCAGACACTGTAGGCTTGAATTTACACTTCCCACCATGTTTTTTCAAACCACAGTCGGACATGGGCAAATGATTAGAGCACATTTAAGGATTGTATTGTGGGGCGGCAGTGGCTCAGTGGGTCAAGTAGGTTGTCTAGCAACCGGAAGGTTGCTGATTTGATCCCCGGGTCCTCCTGACCAAGTGTCGAAGTGTCCATGAGCAAGACACCTAACCCCAGTTCCTCCCGACGAGCTGGCTTGGTGCCTTGCATGGCTGACACTGCCGTCGGTATATGAATGTGTGAATGAATGGGTGAGTGTGAGGCAATGTAAAGCGTTTTGGTGGCCATTGTTGGTCAGAAATATGCGCTATATAAATGCAGTCCATTTACCTTTTACCATTTACCATATTGTGCTATCCGGGTGCTTTTCACATTTTTTATACAAACACACAAAGTTCTTAGACATCGTTGCACACAAACACATTTGCAAACACATCCTGTCATGCATATATTGTATCCACATAGCTATCGACTTTGCACAGCATTTGTAGCTGAATCTCAGCCTAGCCATTTCTTAGTGCAGAATTCAACTGCTACTGGAATTCAGGTTTTTCAATGCGTGTGTACTTCTCTTGCACTTTCAATGTTCCATTTTCCTTTCTGAAATCTTAATATTGAGAGGCAAACCAAACATGGTCTAGTTGTAAACATCTCTGCTGATGTGTCTGGTACTCTAAACTAATCTCGTCTACAGAACTCATGTTTCAGACATCCGATGGTGACCAGCTGCTGGCTCTCCGGGGCCCAATGCACCCCAGATGGACCGGTCCTGTATGACCAGACACACAGAGAGGAAGAGATATGGGGGGTGGAAAGAGGGAGGAGGTTGCAGTGAGAGAGAGTGGGAGAGAGGGAGAAAGAATAAAGAGGAAGATAGAAACAGCCGGCAGAAAGGGAGACCATAACAGGGGAGACCAAAATACAGGGGAGAAGGGTTTAGTACCGTAGGCTACAAATCTAAATTTGACGGAAGTCCGTCTGGGTTCTCCCAGACTAATCATGCATGAAAATCAATCTCAGAATGTTGAATTTTATTAATTAATCTAGTAGCCAAGAGTCTTCTGAATCCAAAACTATAAAACACTTCAATGTAAATTGGCATAATAACCCTTTCAGAGGACAAAATATCAACATACTGCAAGATAAATCTTGAAAAACTATTTTTTACCCAAATTACTTTTCCTGACCTGCCCTGGTTCAATTACAACAAAAATGATTAGACACTTTTCTAACTCTAGCCAGCTCAGATTTTCTGACACATCTCTGACTGCACTCTCGCACTTCGCAAAACTTATTTTTGAAGAGTGCACAGGATTATGCAACTTGCATTATATCAAATATCCTTTTATGTCTATTTCCCAGTGCACAACAGTTAACATCAAAAATTAATCAAATGCACTTATATTTATTTTAGAATATAGATGTTTTTTACAGTGTTGAATGTTATGTCAGACATCTGCTGTCATATAGAGCAGCTATGTCATAATGCTTATATTTTCTTTTTTACATTTGCCTCAACATTTGTTTGTTTGTGAGTTTAGGTAGAAATGTGTTCTGCCCCTAGCATTAATTATTGTTCGGTACAGGTTTCATGTGATAGTTAGATGTGTATATACATTGTTTATTATCACATAGCTTAATGTATATTCACACTGGTGCACTTCAGCAGTTTACAATACATATTAGCAGGATAGCTCATCTAATCAGATAAAGATGAAAGTTACCAAAACAATTATAATAATTATACATAATCGGTGAGCCTTGTTATTCATGCGTATACTGTACAACAAAAAGTTGGGACAGCATGGAAAATGCAACAAAAAAGTCAGTAAAAAATTATATTCACCCTGTACTATATTGAAAACACATTATTAAAACATAATGTGATGTTTTACTTAGTGAATATAATATATTTTAGAAAAATACACTCATTTCAAATCTGAACAGTCGACTGTTTAGCACTGTGTAACATTTTTTTTAATAACAATTATTAAGCATTCGGGCACTGAAGACACCAGTTGGTTAAGTTTAGCAAGCAGACTTTCCACCATTCATCCATTATGCATTTTATCAGCGGTGCAACTGTATGGGGCATTTTTTGCCAAGATCTACGCTATTTACACTCTGCTACGTCATCATGCGATTCCGTGAAACTGCAACAAATTTAGAAGTTAAGGATTTGTGTTTATTTTACAGAATTTTCTGCCATTCTGTGAAACTGCCACAGAGTTTGAAGTTAAGTGTCAGTGGTAGTTTCACAGATTTCTGAGAGATCACGTTGCATGGGAAATCCATCAATTAGGGCAATTTCATAGTTGAACTGTAGAATGTCATGAAATTGTTGCATTCTGTGTCAATTTCTTACTTTAAGTATAAATGTAGGTTTAAAATAAAAAAGAGTAACATACCTTACATCATGCACCATTAAGATGGCAGATTTTTTATACAGTAGTTTAAGTTAGTTAACCAATGTTTATCTTTTGAGAAGTTTTAAACATTCTGACCTCCTCATTTTCCTTACTTCTCTATCCTGGGTCATTCCCCTATTTCTTGACTGCCTCAGTGCTTTTACTCTGTCCTTATCCCTCTTCTTCACTACATGCCTCTCTGACTGGCTGGCAGCACATTTGGAGTTTAGGCATTGGCAGGGATTTTTTAATAACAATAGTTTGTAGCATATGGAATAATCTGATTCTGGAGGAGCCAGGGATTTACTGCTGGCAATCTGAGTAACTTATACTTTCATATTTAGTCACATTCACCACAAACCATTCATTTGGACCAGTGTCAAAATGAGGTAATTGGCTTTAAAATTATGTACAACATGTGTATCAACTCCTAAACTTGAGCTCAGAACTAGGTAATGAATATACTGTAGTTACCCAGATCAACTTGTTAGTTGTTCATTTTCAGCACAAGTACACAGCAATGCTTACTGAATACCGCAAACTATTAGGTTCTGCTGTCGATTCCATAATATATTGCATTTTACTACAAATTCTAGATTGTTTGCTACTCATTTAAAAGTTGTAACAGGATAATACACCAGCTAACTAGTAACTTGTGTCCAGGGTATTACTGGACCTGATAAAAAGACTTTGAAACTCAGACCGGCCCTGTTCCCAAATTCAAATTAACACACCATGCACTATATGATAATAAACAATGATGCTATCATTGGCTGCTAACAAAACTAGATCTAATAATACAGTATTTAAAAGTACATTATAATTCGAGCCATAACAACGGAACTATTTTCTCTTACATGTGACAAACTTACCCTCCAGGACATGTTGCTTAACTTGGCCTCTCTAAGACAACAGCTGACTCCTCCTGCCACTCCTGTTCAGCCTAATCCTGTTGCTCCAGCCGCCAACCCAAGGCCGTCCATGAACCCTAAGTATCTTCTCTGGCCAGGTATGAGGGGAATGTGGAGGAATGTTGCAACTTTTTGTTACAATGTGGGTTGGTTTTTGATCAGGAGCCCTGCACCTACGCTACGGAGATGTCGAAGATTGCTTATGTCATTAGTCTGTGTGGTGGAGAGGCTCTGAAGTGAAATGCCGCGGTCTGGGAGAGACTGGAGGTAGGAGCAGAATCATACACCATTTTCACAACAGAGATGAAGAAGGTTTTTGACCACTCCACAGTGGGTAAACAATCTTCCAGACGGTTATTGACTTTTAAACAGGGTACTCAGTGTTGCTGACTATGCCATCTCTTTTCGTACTCTGGCTGTTGAGAACGGCTGGAACGTCAATGCACTACAGGAGGCCTTCCAAAACGGGCTGTCGGAGTCTAAAAAGGATGAGTTAGTGTCCTATCCCAAACCTGACTCTTTGGATGGTCTAATCGCTCTGACTATGAGAATGGACAACTGCATGAGGGAACGTAAGAGGGAGGGACGGTCCATGGAGAGCCGCCCGCAGCCATCTGCAGTGATCAAGGTGCTGTAAGTGCTCACAGGACATCTACCACTCACCCTAATAAATTAGGACCGAGAGACGATGACGCACGGAGTCAAGGCCTTGTTTGTATTGTGGGGACCCCTGGAAACGACTGGGCTCACAAAGTATAGGGACCACTTTTGTGAGCCACAGTAGTCCCGAGTCCAAATCCAGACCTTGCACTTCTTTACCAGCCACTATTCATCACGAGGGCCAGTCTACCCCATGTACTGCATTAATAGACTCCGGGGCCAACAACAGTTTAGTCCATAAGGACCTTGTCCTTTAATTGGGTATACCCACGATTGCACTGGCTAAGGGCATTGATGCACGGACTATAGATGGTCGTCTCATATCCCACATAACCACGAATACCCAACCCATTCGTTTGCAATTATTGGGAAATCATTTAGATTCGATAGCCTTTCTGTTTGGTTCGTCTCCTCAAAACGGCATAATCCTAGGCCACACATGGCTGGTGAAACACAATCCTGGGATCGATTGGGCCACGGGTTGCGTTACAAAGTGGAGTCCTATGTGTCACGCATTATGCCTTCTGTTTGCCTGTTCACCTGCCCTCGTTAAACCCAAGATGGGTTTGTCTCCAGTTGATTTATCCTTCGTTCCCTCTGACTATCACGACCTGGAGGAGGTCTTCAGCAAAGAACACACACACGCACTAAATCCTCATCGTCCTAAACTGGTGGTTATATTTGGCTCGTTCCCTTGCCAACAATAGTTGATTCTCATGAAAGAGATTCTCATGAAAATAATGTCTTGAATGTTTATTCCATGATGTGTTTATGAGAAATGCTTAAAATACTGCATATTTATATATTTCATAATCTTAACATATACTATTTCATGTTTAAATATACAATATGCAATGTATTACATATTCTGAGAAGCACAAGTTATATATTTCATGAAGATATTCAGGACACATATGTACGTATATGTTGAGGAATCCTATACATATGTACAATATTTCATGAGTTTTCTGTGTGGAATTGGGATAAACTATTCCAGACGAGAATTAGGTAGCTGTATAAAAAAACGTATTTCATGCCAGATATTAGTCCAACCAATGGCCTTTTAACAAATGAGGAAAACCAAGACAAACTGCATTCAAATGGGACAATCCAGGCTTTTTCAATGGATGAATGTTTGAACCGATTTTTACCTGTATCAAAAATATATGAAAATTCCGACACCGAAGCGGACATTGCGAGTCAAATGGACACTTGCATGTTAGTAGACTTTCACGTGTGGACAATGGTCAGTTTGTGGATCACAGAAAGATAAAGGGCCTGATTTACTAACACCAGCGCAGTTTGCACTGCGTCTGTTTATGCGAGTTCGGTAATTGCGCACGCTATGCTTCCACATTTAGCGTGGTATTTATCAAACCCGATACCCATTACGCAATCAGCGCATACTCCGCCCTCCATTAGCGCGCCTCTAAAAGCGCAAACAATGGCCCGTATGTATCTATCATGGATCT
>JACXGM010036664.1:0-11324 GCA_016801145.1 Umbra pygmaea
AGCCTCTACTGGTCTTTACTGATATCTACTGATCTGTACTGGTCTCTACGGTCTCTACTAGTCTTTACTGATACTGATCTGTACTGGTTCCTACAGCCTCTACTGGTCTTTACTGATATCTAATGATCTATGCTGTTCTTTTTTACAGCCTCTTCTGTTCTCTACTGGTCACTAATGTTTTCTAAGTTACACGTCGTTATTCAGCAGCATTCTCTGTCTGTAGCCATGTTCTCTGTCTGTAGCCATGTTCTCTGTCTCCATTACTGTGGTTAATTAATCCGTTACCCTGCAGCTCCATGTTGGCGCCGTGGGCGGGTCACTTTGGACCAGGCTGTCTGTCCTGGCACTGTCTCTCTGCTCCTGTTTCCCCGGCTGAGATTTATTCCCTGCTCAATACCTGCTGCTGCTGTTTGGCGTACTGGAGAAATGGAGGGGGGATTTCCTTGGTGTGTTCTGTGAAACATTCCCATAGCGATAACAATGATCCATATTGTGCTATTTAAAGCCCTGGCAGGCTAGCCCTGTTGCCTCATAACTCATAAAGACACCATACATAACAGTGTCATGATTTGGTGGTGTACATTGTGAAGTACTTCCATTTGTAGACGTTTGAGTTACAGAGGATGTAAGAAAATAAAAAGTGTAGTTTTTGACGATTCAGTTTCTATGAAATAGCATTAGTCTTAATGACTAATGCTATTTCAGAAAAACTGAATTGTCGAAAACTACACTATTTATTTTCTTAATGAGGTTCTGTGCACTAAGCTGTATCAGTTAATTTAATTTTCCAATAGAGTCTCTGTTTCTGTGTCTAATTAAAGCAATAACAAGCTCCTCAGGGAAACAGAACAGCATCTACCCACATGGTAGCCTCTTCTCCTCATATTGTCTTCTTATTGACCAGGTCACTATTGACCATAATGAAAGTAGTTAAATCCATAGAAATAGGGTGTCATTTACTAGCTGGTTTGCCAGAGCTCATCTAACTACCTACTGAATAGGGCACCTCAGTATGGAAACCCTTAACTAATGTGTTTTTGGGATTTCTGTGTGTTTATTTGTGTGGAAATGTTGTTTGCTTTGGAAATAGTGTCAACCATGCTAACAAAGCACCTATTAAATTTAACTGAAGTAAAGTGTGTGTATGTGTGATAGTGTTCTATAATGTAAATCTAGCTGTTAAGCTGATTGTAAAGACACCAGGGTCCGTATTTATCAAGCTTCTTAGAATTACTCTTAAGAACACTGCTAAGACTTGACTTAAGAGTAAGAAAATTCTTTACTCAAAGCTGCGCTTAAAAGTTAGTTATCAAACATCTCAGTCCTACTTTTAGTGAAGTTTAGGACTAAATCTTAAGTGTCAGTCTTAGAGCTGATTCACGACACTTTGCTGTGCCCCAAACGGGATTTTGGATGACGACATAGGCAAGATCCAATCACTGAATAGATGTACTTGTTTAAGAATATTCTCAGATAAATTTACATTCAATGGTGACATTCATAAGAGGAGTTGACATTCAACAAACATTTCACAATAAAGAATTTTCAAGAGAATCCATTATAATATACACATTGTAAATTAAAGATCAAAAAAGGTTTCTAACACGTTTTCCACTATTTCTCAATTAAATATTTCAAACGAGTGTGCTGTAAACTGACCTGGCTATAGCCTAAAGGTAATGATGTAATCATAGCCACCATTAATTCCAAAAGAAAACGAACTGGAGAGAATAAGAAACACTATAGGCTACTGCTTGCTGAGTGGAGAATGTGGAATCTGCGCTTCCACTGGCCAATCTCTCTCCACCCCACTTGTGATACGATGTGCCCTGTGAAGGGATATATTATATATCGCCTATATTAGGATACAGTGTTTTAGTAATAAACTATGAAACAATTGTGTATAAATATAGCTTCCAAAAAGTCTACCTTTTGTAGTTCATTTGGGCTTCTGTCAGTGGCATATGGAAAGGGGTGAGCAGGCACGAGCGGGTATCCTTTATCTCCTATTAGATGACTCTCCGGCGGCAGAAAGTGCCTTTCAAATTCGGGACACTTTCATTCAATATCGCGCGTCATGGCTAAACCCATGCCATTTGGGTACCACATCCAAAATGTTGTAGTGTGCATCAAACTCAACTTGTGCGTTGATGCTGTGGTACCTCTTCTTGTTCATATAAACATTCTCGTTGACGCTGGGAGCAATGATCTTTATATAAGTGCCATCCATTGCGCCTACTACTCATGGGAAGCCGGCTATTTGATGAATTGTGTTTGCTTCTGTTGGATTATGTGGGGTGTTGTTGGGAAATCAATGAAACGCGTGACAATGTGTTGAACTGTAAGTGCAATAATTGTTTCCATTACAATTCGGCTTATTGATGGTTGTGATGGGCCAAATAATCAGCATTGCGTTGCTGCAAACGAAGCATAATCTTCCATTCTTCTGAAAATGCATTGCTGCATAAATGTAACTGGTGAAATGACGTCCCTCACTCAGTCGCGGACGAAGATGATGCCTGCTCTGTCCAAACAATACCGTTTTTAATCAACTGCGCAACGTCAAACAACTAAAAAAACATTCTTCCTCTCCTAAAAGATTAGCGCACGTCTCTGTCTCAGCCATCACAAGCCCCTACTGGCAACTCTTAACCACTTGAGAGAACTCTTGAGCAGTCTTAAATAGCTGGGAGAGTAAGAGTGATTCTTAGCTTTGAGAAATTTGATAACTTGCTTTTATACTTAAGTTTGAGAGTAGGCGTAAATTTGGTCAATTCTCAGCACTTAAGACTGAAATGGCACTTTGAGAAGCTTGATAAATACGGGCCCAGCTTTTTATCTGTGTTTGGTGAAGTACAGTTACTCATTACCTGCTGTTAAATTACTATTTACTATAACCACATGCCATCACAGTTATTAATTATCTATCCAAAATGTTTTATAGAATTAGAAACTAAAAATCGGATTACTAAAATGCAGTAATGTGATGTGATAACTTTTTGTTTTCTTACAAAATGCATGTAGTGGGTGAGGGACCCCACCTGTCTCTCATCAACACTGTAACCATTCCTTTGTGAAGGGTAAAGACCCCTGGGCACCCCCCATTTAAAAAGTTAGACAGAAAGACCCCTGGGCACCCCCATATTTAAAAAGTTAGACAGAAAGCATAAAGCAAATAAAGAAAAGAAAAGAAAAAACCATACGAACAGACCAGGACAAAAGTCACTAAAAATAAAAAAGGAGTTTAAGTATTTTTATTTTAAATCGCCTGTCAGGAAGTTATGGAGGCCCTCAAAGTAAGAAATTAAATGCTAAAAATGAACCTATTGGAACCATGAAGACAATAATGTATTCTCTCTTGTTGTAGGAAGAACATAAATTTGCAATCAAAAGTATTCAAATTCCCATTGCAAATCAGGTTTATTGTCAAAATGTACAGAATTTCAGCTCAAAGCAATAAATGCTTCAAGTGTTTCCCCAAATTTAATTGCAAATGCAACTGGTAATAAATTCTCCAGTGTCAAAATTATTCAACCCTTTCACAGAAAACATCTTGACTACTTAGTAGCGCACCCTTCTGCTGTTATGACCTGCAAATTAGATGCATAGGCGAACACCAGCCTCTGGCAGCGTTCCTGAGGAGTGTTAGTCCATGAGCAATGGGCTCCATCCAGTTCAGTTATATTCTTGAGTTTGCGTGCTGCAACCACTTTCAAATCCCACCATAGACTTTGTGTGGGGTTCAAGTCAGGTGACTGTGATGGCTACTGTAGAATCTTCCAGGACTACTTCTGCAACCAAGCATTTGTGAAATTTAACATATGCTTGGGATCATTGTCCTGTTGGAAGATCCAATGATGCCCAAGCTTCAGCTTCTTCACAGATGGCATGACATTTTATCACAGGATTTCCTGATACACAATGAATTAATCTTGCCTTCCACACTGTGCAGGTTTCCCTACATGCCCAGTACATGCCCTACTCTGCTCACTGAAACCTCAGTGCCTGTTGCCACCAAGTCTTGCTGCAGGTCATTTGCAGTCACACAAGTGTTTTTCATAACCTATCATCTCAGAGATCTGGTTGCAGCCATTGATAGCTTCTTTTTTCTCCCCCGTCCATTTAGTGTAACCACTGTTCCCTTAACTTTGAACTTGCAAACTATACTTCACTAAATTTTGTATCATGTTCCTTGTTTGTGAAGATGATGATCTCTTCTCTTAACTTTTTGGACCATTCATTTAACTTAGCTATGTTTCTCACATGTAGTCAAACATGACACTCAACAAACACCTAGCCATTTCAGGTATTTAATGTGTTAAATAGCACACCCGGTGCACACCCGGTGCAACTAATGAAAGTGTTAATTAGTTGCATCAGGTGGCTTGAGACAACACCGTTTTTTCGATAGTTGTGCTGTTGTAACAACCTGATCTCACAGAATTGCATGAAATAAACATGGCCCCTTAAATCTGTGGCAGTTTCACGGAATCTAAAAGTCTGTGATGGGCCAGTGGAAGTGATGCCTGTGTAAGTCAATCTAACCCTAACCCTAACCCTAACCCTAACCCAATGACAGGTAGCATCCGTGGTCCACACATGGATTCCCTGTTCCAACACCTGCACTCCCCCGACTGACATCGTTTTATAACTAACCATTAGTATCGTCATGCCTAACCTTAACCATTAGTATCGTCATGCCTAACCTTAACCATTAGTATCGTCATGCCTAACCTTAACCATTAGTATCGTCATGCCTAACCTTAACCATTAGTATCGTCATGCCTAACCTTAACCATTAGTATCGTCATGCCTAACCTTAACCATTAGTATCGTCATGCCTAACCTTAACCATTAGTAACCTCATGCCTAACCTTAACCCTAACCTCCTGTCATTGACTTACATAGGCATCACTTCCTTGGGCCCATCACAGAATTTTCGCTGATTACGAGAAACTGCCACAGATTTTGAGGTAAGGTGCCGTGTGAGGAAACCACATGCATCCATTGTGTTGAGCTATTTCAATTGCTTTTGTTTGATTTGTTCATTGCAGTCTGTACATTTTTGAAAGTGTGTACATTTTTATAATAAACCCGATTTGAATAATTTTAATTGCAACTGTAATGCTGAGCCATTGGCCTGGGAAGACTTCCATTGAAGGAGAATTCTGAGGAGCAAGCAATTTAAAGTACTTTAGAGAAGACCTGATAGATAGATTCCCAGTAGTCTCTCAACTTAGGGCATAGAAATAAATAAGAAAAAGACACAGAGAGGTATGTCATCTGTCACAAACATAAATCAGAGTCAATTTCAGACAGTCTGAGCTCTATGACCCACGCTGACTATCGCCTCACCCCGCCATTCCTCCGTGGGTATAACACCCATTTCTTGCTCACAGTTCGGGTTTGGTGGTAAATCAGGAAAGTCAGAGAATTTGGAGGAAATCAAATGTCTTGCCTGGAGCTAGCGGAAAAAAATAGATGGAGGCAAAGAGTGTTGATTAGCCAGATCGTTGAAGCTAGAGAAAATAACATTGTCATAAAGGTAATGGAATGTCTTAATACCTTTACTTTCCCAGAGAGAGAAGGCATTGTCAATAAGGGGGGAGGGAATATATGTTTCTTGTAAATATGTCCCATAATGGATGCAAAGGAGAATTCAAAATTGTGCCCAAATTCGTACCAGATCTTTAGTGTGGACTTCACTACAAGATTACCAATGTAGCAAGACATGGAAATTGGGAGAGCAGAACAAAGTATAGCCTTTAAAGATGTATACATTCATGAAACTATCTCTAGGTGCCACCAAGAAGAACTAGGAGAATGCAACCAGAATGGGAGCTTCTGAAAGTTGGCCACCCAGTAGTAATAAAGGACATTTGGAAGTACAAACCCTCCACTGAATTTGGATCTCTGAAGTAAAGTCCTACTGACCCTGGGTACCTTTCATCTCCAAATGAAAGTAACAGCCATTTCTTTCTTAAAGAAAGACCTGGGAAGGAACAATGGAATAGACTGAAAAAGCTAAAGGAATTTGGGCAAACTATTAATTTTAACAGCATTAATCTTTCTTATAAGTGACAGAGGTAAATGACCCCAGCTCTGAAAATCTGCCTTAATCTGAGTGAGAAGGGGGGCAAAGTTGGCAGAGAAGTGGGCAGGTAACGTTTGAGTCACATTCACTCCAAGATACTTGAAGCCAGAGTGGTTAAGCTGAAAGGGCAAGTCTATCTGCTAAAGCTGCAATGCTGCTGGATTGATTGGGTTGATTGATTGGATTGATTGATTGATTGGATTGATTGGGATGCACGATTTTCATTTATAAATAATTGGTTGTTTGGATCATCAATTTCATTTTGATCTATCAAATAACTGAAGGACACAGTAAAATTTCAGTAGTGAAATGAGGTTCTTTGGATTTACAGAAAATGTGTAATATCCATCCAAATGAAATTAGACAGGTGCATAAATTTGGGCACCCTTGTCATTTTGTTGATTTGAGTACCTATATCAACCTAGCACTGAATAATTAACACAAAATTGGTTTGGTGAGCTCATTAAGCCTTGAAATTCATAGACAGGTGCATCCAATCATGGAAAAGGTATTTAAGGTGACCAATTGCAAGTTGTTCTCTTCGAGTAGCAACATGGGGGCTTCAAAACAACTCCCAAATTACCTGAAAACAAAGATTGGTCAAAATCATGGATATTGTTAGGGGTGCCTAAACCTTTGCCTATGACTGTATGTTCGATGGCCTCCTGTAAAACAGCCTAGAAAGACACATGAGGCCAAAAAAGTGTCTGAATAGCAATGGTGAAGAGTAAGGGGGACAGAGGGCAACACTGCCTGGTCCTGCATTCCAGGGCAAAGTAGTCAGAGTGAGTGTCTTTGGTACAGACACTAGCCCTTGTCATAAAGTCTTAAAAGGGTTTTGACATGCTAGAAGGGAACATAGTTCTGGGGATGGAGCAGTCCAGAGTCAGATCAATAATGTAGTGCAGGTCTCCCATAAATATCAATCTGTGAGAGTGAAGAGATTTTCCACAGCAATCTATTAGCAAAATCCACATAATCAAAATTAGGAGCATGGTCATTGACCAATATTACAGGGGTATGCCAAATGGAGCCTGTTACAATAAGATACCTCCCATTACTGTTCGACTTAACATTAGCAGCTAAAAAATGTATTGTTTTACTAACCAGAATTGTAACCCTTCTGGCTTTTGGAGTTGAACTGAGAATTGGAAAAACCTTACTAAACCCCAAATTTTGTAGCCTTGTTTGGTTTTTAAAGCATAATGAGACTCCTATAAAAATACTACATATGAGATAAAACCCGGTACCTCGTGTTTGGGTTATTTAAAGTCTGAACATTTCAACACAGGAATTTAATAGCGGTATCGCATGTTCAGCCATCCCCAAAATTAGAATTAGCAAAAATAATGAGTCTTGAATTTTTATTGTTCTATCCCAGTTATCGTAACATAACATGGTGTTTTAGGGCCATAGTGAATGTGTTACCTAGAGTAATGTGAGTGGAACAATATGTCATCATACATCAAAACTGATAAGTGTTTCAAAAGGCACTCTCCCGAAATAACCAAATAAGTAAATGTATAAGCAACAAGAACACACAGAAAACTCCTGCATCAAAGGAACAACTACATTACCAGTCCTCTGGTAGCAGGATATTATATTGGCCGAAGAAAAAAAAACTCCAAAACCAAAGTGCACACTTGATGTACCACAACAGTCCCTGTAATTTTTTCCAAAGCTAACAAAATGCAATTGATATACAATTTGTTAGAAATGAAAACCGGCTGTAACAGGTGTCCCAGAGTGGGGCCCTGTTCCATAAGAACTGAGATTGGACTCATTTGATATGTGTATATATGTATTAGTTATTTATGGATATGTGTTATTAATGGGTATGGCCAGTGCTTATGTACTGTTGGTTTTGGTTTAATGGAAAATATTATTGAGTGTTCGATATATCTATGAGTGTGTGTGTGGCGCCTTCCTCTCTTTCACCTGGTACTGATTGGGGACTGAGTTGGTCTAATCACCTAAGCACTCTCAGCTGGCAGCTCAGTCCCTATGTGAGTTTGGGTGAATGAGAGGAGGGCGCGGTTCATTAATAATCTGTCATCTTGTGAGAAGGACGTCCGGGAGCTCTGTTCGATATATATATATAAGTCGTGAAAAGAGTGTGGTGGTAGTTTGGAAGTGTATGCATACGCTCTGTACCAGTATTGTTATTATTCATGTCCACGCCACGTTAGAGCATGAGTATTCTAAGCAATACATGTATATCCATTGTCCTCTCGCTACAACTGTTTGCCTGCGACTTATATTGAACTTCCCGGATTGTGTAATTAAAAAAGCAACAACCATCATCTTTGCCTGAGTCTCCCACTCTCTTCAACACACCACACAACTAGTCGTGACGCTTGCCTTTGTTAACAGTATACTAACTTCACAAGGACTCATACAGTTTGCAATGCACTACAATGCACATAGAGTGGCCACGCTTCCAAAAAATGCCGGTCGTACCATCGCTGTACATCCTCATGGGAATGGAACTTTGTCATCTTCATGGAAAGTTCATACAGGACACATGCAGGAAAGCAGATGGACAATGTCACCTCTTTCTTATGGAGTAGATATTTCAGAGTAAGGAATTTAGCCCTCTTCAGGGCAGCACCTGAGCTTAAGTCAGGAAATCTACACCGATCAGCCATAACATTATGACCTTTCTAATATAATAGGTCCCCCTTTTCCCACCAAAACAGCAGTCCCACATGAAACTAACTACAATGCACTGTGCTGACTCCTTTCTATCAGAACTAGCATGAACCTTTTCAGCAATTTGAACCACAGTAGCTCATCTTTGGTATCAAACCACAACAGCTAGCATTTGCTCCCCACCTGCGTTGGCTGCCCATGACCTGTTGCCAATTCACTACTTTTCCTTCCTTGGACCACATTTGATCTGTACTGACCACTGCAGGTCAGGAACAAGAGCTACAGTTTTGGAGATGCTCTGACCCAGTCGTCTAGCCATCACAAATTGGCCCTTGTCGAAGTCGCTCAATCCTTACACTTGCCCATTTTCCTGCTTTATTCTGTCTAGAAATTTTATGTGTTAGAAGCAGGAAAATTAGTCGAGCGATTTGAGCGACTTGACAACAGTCAAATTGTGATGGCTGTGGTGAGGAATGTGTAGCCCAGGTGGTCTCCACTGGTGTAGCTGTCGGAACCCCGATGGTCTCTGCTACTGTAGCCATTGGACCCCCAGTGGTCTCTGCTGCTTTTGGTGGGGGACCCCGGTGCTTGCTGCTGCAGCTGGCAGAGCTTCAGTGGTCTTGACAGGGGTCCTCAGTGACAGGGACAGAACCCCTGGACGTGGCGTTAGGGGTGGAACCCCAGACTCAGACACAGGTTGCGGTGCGGCCAGCACCAGTGGGATAAAAGGTGCGGCCTTAACCCTATGAGGAGTAGAAAGCTCCACCTCATTTCAGAGTTTTCTGTAGTTCGATCATGTCATTTGGCAGCTGAGAACTGGAATGACTGGCGGAGAAAGGAGGTATTGGCTTTAGGATAACCAGAGAGATGTACCTACTGGAGAGCAGGCTACAGGTGGTGTTGCTACAGCAACCAGTAAGCTTAGGAAATGCAGTTATTTACCTAATAGAGACATATAGATGTGTTTATACAGGTGAGGTGAGTGGCCAGACAACGAGTGCATAGAGGTCACAGTGGTGGATTTTATGAGGGCCGTGTCATGTCTACCCAGAGTGTTGTAGAGAGAGAGACAATTGCGAAGCACTTCCAAACAATAGTGTTTATTAATGAAAAAACACTCACAAAACAAAACTTTCGCAAGGGACTGAAATAGAATGGAAACTGGAACACTAAAATATGGATACACGAACAGGAAACAATAAGTGACAAAGAAAACACAGGAATGCACCCACTAACTACAAAACTTAATGGGGATGAATAAGGAACACCTGTGTACTAAGAAAACGTGCTGAAGATCTATAGGGGGAAAACAGACATGTGATGAGGTCATTAACAGGGAGGCGGGGATAGAACCAAAACATACTACGTAGGGGAGCAAACTCAAAAAAGCCGGATGTGACAGGCCATTGGTGACAAAACGACAACACTGTGAAAGACTACATCTAATTTGCTCAGGAATCATATGGCCTTAATGAAACAGAGGTTACACGATTTGAAAGAACTAATAATCAAGGTGCAGCAGGTGCTATCATTCAAATTTTTTTATTGCACATTTTGGTCATGTAGCAAACGCTCGTATTCAGAGCAACTTACTGTAAGTACATACATTAAGAAAAGCTGGGTAGTAAACCACAATATAGTGGTCAGTGCATTTTAATCATTTAATTGGATAATGTGTTGGAATGAAGACCATACAAATAACAAACATAATTAACAAAAAGACAACAGGAAACATAGGGGGCATTGGAACTAATTAAAATACTCATTGAAAATTAATGGATAGGAGCTTCAACTGGGAACCAGTGGAATGTGTGTAGAAGTGGGGTGACGTGGGAGAACTTTGGAAGATTTGGTGGCAAACGAGTGAGCTGCAATAATCCAGACGTGAGATGACTAGTGCCTGGATGACTTCCTGTGTGAGGTAGGACCGGAGGTGAATATACAGTAGCTGTGCTATAGTATGTTATAGTATTTTTTTATTTGGTAACTAATATGTTTAAATGTAGGAAAAGTGAAACAAGTTCTTTCTAGTCAGTAATCTAGAACACACAGCTGAATGTAAATGTAATCAAATAAGTAATCTTGTAGGTTTTCAAAGGTATCTGTAATGTCATAGTGTAACTGATTACAGTAGCAGCTGTTTAATAATCCCTTACGTGTAAACCCTTACTCACCAACTCTGTCCTGTTTTGGTTCTACTGCATTGAGCAGATAGAACAGGGAACCAACCCAGCCAGATGATTGGGGAAAATTATGTTGTTTTCTGGTTCTGGTTTGTGGCCCTTCCCAGAATAGTTCCCCTGGCGGGAGACGTTACCGTCCTGATCCTCTCAGGCAGTCTAGAGCCATACAGCTCGAACGACACCATGATTAATTTCCATTCCATGAAAAATAGAGCTGAATGTGAACATGTTGCAAGTAAAGCGCAGTGGGAGAAGTTGCTTTCCCTCTGTATGAAAAATGTATAATCTGTATGTATTGAACACACACTCATTTACACACACACACACACACACACACACACACACACACACACACACACACACACACACACACACACACACACACACACACACAC
>JACXGM010036665.1:0-11324 GCA_016801145.1 Umbra pygmaea
CCAAGTGGAAATAGTTGACCAGACACCACGATTTATAATAAAAATCATACAAAATATGGAAAAGTTGTTGTATTGATTTCAAAATGTGAAAACGTTTTTGGCAATATATTGATAGACTGTTTCGTGCCTGTTTGGGCTAGAACAAAAAGGCTGGCATTTTTGTGAAGGTCTGAATAGTGGCTTTCGAATGCCATATGGCAAAAACAGTTTGGATATCTTTATAGATGAGATCCTTGCCGTTCTAGCAGTATATAACATGACGGGTTTTGCGCATGTTTACAATATGTAATTAATCAATGTATGTGACGTGCGCGAAAAGGTCCCGGTGCCGGTTTACCTGTGGATGAACAGGTTAATAGATGGATGGATAAACGTTTGCAAACCCTGTATGAAATAATTTTTCAGTATTCATTTTGTTTATATCCGCTTTCGAGCTGCTGCATAGATCACGTGAGGCGATAATCTTAATAACATTGTGTAGTGTGTGATGCGCCACGATTTTCAAATCTTGTAGTGTGATCATGTTTAAGATTTGAGGGAAGAAAATCTGTAAAGATATTTTTTAAGTGTGTGCTGCAACGAGATTTCAAAATCGGTTAGGATTTTAAAACTCCTGTAGTGTGTTTCCAGCATAACATAACAATACATTAAAGTTTTAGGCTATACATTTGCAATTGGAGTGAAATCAGTTTTTACAGGATGAGCTAGATGTCCAGTCTTGACACTGAAACCGTATTTTGTAATCTCCTTTGTTAACCGTCGGTAATCGCAATGACATTAACATTTTTTGGACACTCCAATCTACTTAAATACAGTGAACCCTCGCTATATCGCGGTTCACCTTTCACGGTCTCGCTGCTTCACGGATATGCAGGATGCAGCGGCTTAGTCAGAAAAGCAGTGAAATACACGTGAGTCACGATTTGTCCTACTGTACTTTGTTTTTTTTCCATAATCATTTCTCTCCCGTTCTAATCCAATGACTCGGGTCGTGGTGGGGCGATGCTGATCTCCGCAATTTGAAGCCTTCAGTTCGTATTGATGATTAAAATTATTATTTTACAGTACAGTAGTTATTTGTAAAAAAACTTTTATTCAATACTTTTATTTGTTAAACAAATGCTTGGGCCTGTAAAAAGATTTTGTTCTTCGGTTTCAATGTGTTATGGAGTATTTCCTTGTATAATAATTGTAAAAAAAAAAAAAGGTTACTACTTCACGGATTTCGCCTATCACAAGTTCTTTTTGGAACGTAACCCCCGCGAAAAACGAGGGTTCACTGTAAATTATTCTTTAGCATAATAATTTCTTATAATAGTTTAATTGAATGCAACCAATGTATGTAAATTCTTTTATTATGAATAACCCCTTGAGATGTAGCATCTCGTTTTCGAGGGGGTCCTGAAAGACAAGAAAATACAAATTCACAATTATACAAGACAGCATACTTCATGAACATACACACACACTAACAGATAAAAGCCAAAAGCCTTTCAACGCACCAAAACAACCCATATCCTCCCCAATCCATCCAAAAAATATATATTAATATACGTACGTATGTACGTACCTACATACATGCATACATGCATACGTACGTACATACGTATACATAAATATATACATACGTATACATACATACGTATACATACATACATACATACCACATAAATAAAAAATATCCAATATGAGGGAAACAGCTGCAGCTTGTATGCAAATAGTTAAATAGAGACACCTTAAACAGGTGAAAGGAGGAGATAGCTCTAAAAGACCTAGGTAAACCATTTCAATCGGAAGAAGCTTTAAATTTAAAGGCTCTCCTCCCAATTTCTTTAGATATAGGTGGTACAAAGAGAAGATGGTCAGTGTCTCTTAGGCTATAGGATGATTGATATTAGATCAAGTGTTGTTTCAAATAGTATTGGTAATTTGAAAAAAAATACATTTGTGAACAAACTGCAACCAGTGAAAATGACGTCGAACAGTTAGTGAAAAAACATTCAGAGTCTGATACATTTGACAATGATGCGTTCTAAATGGACACCTCAGAACAAATCTGCAGAGACTATTATAAATCACATTCAGAGGTTTCAGATTAGTTTGAGCAGTGTTCTGACAACATCTACATAATCAATTATAGGCAATAATATTTGAGTGATAATTTCTAATATTATCAATTTTGTATAACAATTAATTGAACAATATAACATTCTTAAATTACAGTTTATTTTATTCACAATAGAATTGATATGAGGTCTAAAAGTAAGTTGGGAATCGAGCCAAAGGCCCAAATATTTAAACTCCTCAACATTCTCTAGAGGTATACAATCCAAGAATTTAACCTCAAAAGAGCTATTTTGCCTATGTAGTGCAGATCTAGTGCAAATAGCATGCTATAGGACTTATTTTTATTCAATAGAAGCAGATTAGAAGATATCTAAGTTTGAATATGATTAAAATCAAATTGAAGTGATGTTTTAATCTCATATAGTTAATGTTTAAATGTGTATTTATAACTGTGTCGTCTGCATATAAGTGAATCTGGCAGTCTAAGCATATTTGAGAAATATCATTAAAAAATTTGGCAAATAATAGGGGCCCTAGGGAAGAACCCTGAGGGACACCCGTTTCAATTATTCTTGACTGAGATTGAACAACATTAAGAGATACACTTTGACGTCTGTAAAGAAGATATACATTAAACCAAAGAACAGCTGATTTGGAGAGACCAATAGCATATAATTTATCAAGGAGAATATAATGATTCACCAAGTCAAACGCTTTAGTGAGGTCAATAAAAATTGCACCAGTAGACCTTTTGTTATCTTGTGCAGAAAAAATATCATTGATAAATATAGTGAGGGCTGTTGTTGTAGAGTGATTAGTTCTAAATCCTGATTGATTTGGAGTCAAAATGGAAAAGTCATTAATATATTTGGACAATTGCTTAAAAATAAGCTTTTCAAATATCTTAGCTACATTGCTGATTATGGAGATTGGCCTATACTTGTTAACATCAAGTGAGTCACAACCTTTGTGTAGCGGTGTTACTTTCGCTAATTTCCACATCAGTGGAATTACACATGTGGAAAGTGATAAATTAAATAAATCACATAATGGAAATGCTAAGACGTGAGATGAAAGTTTGATAAACTTAATGTCCAGACCATCAGCAGCAGCCACATTAGAAGATTTTATTTCTGAGATTGCCTGTTGGACGTCAGAGGGATTAATAGTTGAAAATGAAAATGAACTATTGTTCACAGAATTTGATATAGTAGAGTAGGAGAGCTCAGATGATTGAGAACAACAGATAGAGGAAAATGTTGATTAAGGGCATTGGCCATTGAAATAGGATCAGTGATAATGTAATTGTTTACTCTAAGTTTGGTAGGTAGTCTTTTATTGGTTTTGTTAATTAAAGAGTTAAGTTTCTTCCAGAATTGCTTAGGGTTTTTGAAGTCATCTGATAAAGAATGCGTATAGTAATTTGATTTTGCATTCCTTGTTTTGGTTGTGCAGGCATTTCTTAATTTCTTATATTCAGACCAATCAGCATCCTTTGTCATGTGGTATCTTACCTAGGCTTTATCTCGTTGTTTAAATAAATGTATTAAATCACTGTCAATCCAAGGTAAGTGATTACCCTTGACCTTAACAAATATCCAAGGTGCATGACCATCTATGACTTTAAGAACTTAATGCTTATTAAATCTTCAATAAAGGCCTCCATATGTAGTTTTTTACACCGTCTTATCCTAATTATTTTGGGTAGCAAACGGGGTAATCTTATTTTCCAAACACAGGAAACAATTGAATGATCACTAAAGCAATCAGATAATACACCAGACTGAGAGATTCTAGTTGGGTGGGTAACCAAGATCCAGTCCAGAAAGGTTTAAACTATTAAATACATTTTTCTCATGAAAAGATGAAGGATCAAGCCAATTACGATTGAAATCACCCAGTAGAACCAACTCATTTGTATGAAACGAAACAACCAAGAGTGCAGGCTGAGACCGCATAATATTTACAATATCTGCATGTAATGTTTAAAGAAATAGTTCATAGATAAATAATCTGTTTGAAAGTGTCATTGCTTCCCTCATGCATCACAATAGAATTAGAATGAAACAGAATGGAATTTTTGAATGCAGTATCACTTTTTGATGCATGTCAACTTTAAAATTATTTAACGTCAGTTGTGATAAAGATATGACTGATTCAAACAGATTTGTTTTCAGTTTGTATTTTCTTCAAAAGATGTATTCAGCCCAGAAAGTCAAGTTTTTCCAGGCCGCCACATAATTACTGGATGTTACATGTGTGACGTCATCATTTCTGTCGGTGTTTAGGTTTACGGTTTTCGGCCTTGGTTTCCTCTTTTTCAGTTTTCGGTTTCGGGCAAGAATTTTTATTTCGGTGCATCCCTAATTTTAATATATGCACCTATAATTTTGCAAATATTAGGCTACATGAAAATAGCAATGAGAAAATTGATTTCGCATTTTGCCATTTGAACTGGAGAATTGCTATGAGGAAAATAGAGTTGTGATTCCATGTTTTTCAATAATAACGCGTGGCGCCGTCTTTGAAATGATTTTACATTTTAGCCAGTGATATTGTGTGCAACAAATCACCTCATATTGCAGGGAAGCATTATCCCATTTAAATCGCTTTTCTTTCTTTTTTTATAGCAGTAAATAGAGTTGTACAGCTTTATTACAATATTAGGCATTGCGGCCTAGTGAATAGCACTGTGGCCTCACAGCAAGAAGGTTCTGGGTTCAAACCCCAGTCATCCCTGGCCTTTCTGTGTGGAGTTTGCATGTTCTCCCCGTGTCTGTGTGGGTTTCCTCCGGGTGCTCCGGTTTTCTCCACCATAAAAAATATGCAGGTTAGGATTGGGACTGCAGATAGAAATGACCAGCTATGCTAAAATCTGACTCATTTACAGTCTGTAGAGAATTGAAAGATTGTTCATTAATATGTGCACTGTCCCAAGTAAATAAATAAACAATTTACAATTCCAATTTATAATGAAATACAAATAACATACCCAAACCAGTTCACAATATAGTTCACGTTCCTGAATCTTGACGCCCTTCGGCCTAACAAAACTATACAGTTTTATCCAAAAATTACTCTACCACCCAACTATGACAAATATTCTGTCAGGAGTATCGTTTACGATAAAGACTTGGCAAACTAACTAAAACAAATAGTTTTTTCCATCCAGGTGCCACCCCAATTTGGAAAATGCGAATCACAGTTCACTGGCTATAGAGTGGAATCAAAAGGACTGGTATTAACACATTTTAATGGATTACATTATTCACAGACGTTAGGACGCCAACCTGGCCCTTACAAAGAAACAGGCCACGCACACTGTATGCAATTTAAATATCTCCCATAGTGAGAAAATAGCAGTCGTTTGTGTGGACCTTTTGACTGCTCCAAATTACTTGTGGAAAATCACATGACCTGTTCAACCTTGTAGTACATGTATTAATAAAAAAACTCCTGTGCTGAACAAGAAAACATCAGCATCATATTAATTGATACAGTATGTGTTAGATTACATCAGTTGATCTTTTGTCTTCACTAATCGGGCAATGACTGTGTGGTCCATTGAGGTGTTATGATGACCCGCCTTACCAGTTGCCTTAACTCCCTCTCTGGAAGTCCTTTGTTGAATAAGGTGTGAGAAAATGCCAGTCCTCTGGCCAGCTGTTGAATTCTGCTATAATCCATCCTGTGAAACCCAGCTTCCTAGCACGTTTGGGGTCAAAATGATCACAAGAACGGTGAGCAAAAGTCTCAGAACCACATGGGTGAGACCTAGTGAATGAGAGAGCTGGGACCAAAGTAGCAAAGGCTACCATCAGTAACACAGTACGCCGCCAGGGACTCAAATTTTGCAGTGCCAGACGTGTCCCCCTGCGTAAGCCAGTAAATGTCCAGGCCCGTTTAAGGTTTGCTAGAGAGCATTTGGATGATACAGAATAGGATTGGGGGAGTGTTATATGTTCAGATAAAATTTAACTTTTTGGTAAAAACTCAACTCGTCGTGTTTGGAGGAGAAAGAATGCTGAGTTGCATCCAAAGAACACCATACCTGAATGGTCCAACATATTAAAAAGAAAATCATTTATATTGCAGGTCAAGAATGTGTAATATTTATTATAGTATTTATTACGTCATTCTATATAGCTATAATGAGAGAAACACGTTTGTGAAAGCGAATGCAAGAGCGTTGTGTTCGCATTTGCACTAATCATTGCAGTTTTGTGTACAAAGAGAATTTTATGTTTTTAAGTGACTTCAAACAGGGATAATGACCATATAATATAATTTTCTGTTAAGGTATGTGATTGTTTTATTATAATCCGTACACAATTATAGCTGTACTGTCATTGTAATTTATTGAACAAAATAAATAGGCTACTCCGTATTTTTCTTTACGGTATATTTCTTAACATTGATATGTCAGGACTTCTACTATTTTGTTTGCCCCCAGAAGTGTTGCAAACCGCCGACATTTGTCTTTCCTTCTCGAAGGTTTATTTTTCATGCTATTCCACAGTATGCAGTGACTACCCAAATAACTTGCAGCCGTCTCGCTCTGTCGCTTGGGACAAAACAGACTGGTGAACGGTGTTAAAGACACAGACATTCAGTGGCCAAAGTTAATTCGGTCCTGTACTTATGTGCGCTTATGTGCGTGTTTTATTTGATCATTCTTTTTATTTGATAATATTATGCAACTATAATTTTACAAACATAAGCTACGTGAAAATAGCAATGAGAAAAGTTATTTTGTATTTCGCCATTTCAACTCTATTGGAGAATTGTGATTAGTTTTTTTTTCAAAAATAAGCACGCGTGGCTCAGTCTTTGTTATTGATTATGCATTTTAGGCAGTGAGTTTGTTTGCAACAAAGCACTTCATATTGCAGGGAAGCTTTATCCCATATAAATCGTTTTCTTATATATATTTTTAAATAGCAATAAATATAGTTATACAGCTTTATAAGCTGGTCTCTGAAAGAGGAAGTCGAGTTGTTATCATCAATGCAAAAGTCTATCCATAGTGCTGGAATACAGCTACATTTCCATTGAAACATTTACGTGAATCAGATTTACCAGTTAGTTGTTATTGTTGTTCCAATCGTTACATGGTTCAGCAATACAACTGTTTCCCATGTATATACTGCGTTGTACATTAGGCTACTATTCCCTCTCTGGGCATTTTAAGAAAACAACTATGGCCATCTATGGTTAATCTGTGTAAAGTGTTGCGCAGCATAACACTCTTAAATGTGGAGGAAGTTTTGGCTTGCAGTACCTTTTTCTATATACCTTTTTCGGTTGTACTGCCATAAAAGGCATTTGTGGTTTACATATATTATATACCACTAGATTGTTGGGACTTAGTTTGAAATACTCCCATAATTTGAAGCCCTTGGGCGATATTTTGACATCATACCAGTATATGTGTATGGCAAATTGACGGTACCTTTGGCTAATCGACGAATTTACGTCATCGATGACGTCAATTACGTTGACGCGTTGTGACAGCTCTATTATATATTTACGTTCTCTTTTCCTATTCTATGCATGTATCTTCAACAACTTTTTTGCATTTCTTTTTAGGTGGTTCTGCATCATGGTTGTGCTCCTGTGATAAGGAAGTGAATTTTGACAGTGTACAGACCACTCTTTTGTTACCATTTGGCCTGAAATACTCCCATACTTCGGAAGCTTTTATGTCTAGTGCTAATTCTTAGACTTGATTCGGAGGACTCACCTGCCTCCACCATTTTCATATCAAAACAGTGAAGGCAGGGGGAGGGGGAATAGAATAGCAGATTAACCAGCAGGGTCGCACACAAACTGGTGTGGCAGTGAATTACAGTGAGCCGTTTGAGACGGGAGACCCAAAATAAATAAGCTCTTAATAGTTGAACGACACAGAGTAAAAAAATTGAAGTCTACTAATTTTCATAGTCTATTACGTCAACTAATTGCGGCAGCACTAAATGAATGATAAGATAGACATGAACCGGCTGGCAGATCGTTAACCCACACAACTCTCTTGTGACCAGTCACTGCAAATGTTTGTAAGCTGAGCACTGTAGATTTACTGCATTTTAGAGCAGGAGAAATTCAGTGGTATTTATTATTCATAATACATATATAACAAATTAGAGAGAGAATTCTTCACAATTCTTTTTTCCATGATGTTCAATTCCGTGTTTTTTCTATTCTGATTGTGCCCGTTTTCTCTGCAACCTGGACCCTATATATATACTGTATCCCTAGAAGAAAAAAATAGTTTAGACCATTTTCCTTATTTCCATTTTAAGTTTTCTGATTCCCTTTTGTCACAAACCTAAAGGAATGTTAAGTTAACATGTGCATGTTCTCTTGATCACTTCTACCATCTGTAGGGGTTTATCCTACTGCGGAGGCTTGGTCAGCTGAGACAGTGATGATGCTCAGGCAAATGGTGTGTAATCGATTCCTACGAGTGGATATCCTAGGTGAGCAGGAGGGTATGGCATTGGTAGCCTTGATAGACGAGGCCAGTGACCCCCAGGGCAACGTGGCTGACCTGCTAGTTGCTGCTGGTTATGCTCTGCCAGTCCCCCATCATGCCAAGAACAATGCCACAAAGAGCCGAGCGGAAGGAGCCATGACACAATCATCTACTGGTAACTAGAACACCCACTTTACCTAATTCTACCTGGTTCATTTAGCGTTAACGTTAGTCAATAATACATTTGGTTCATTTTTACAATTCAATGTCTTATGTCACCATTTGAAAGTATGGCAGTTTTTAACACTAGAGTCACCAAATGCTTACCCCTCCTGGTGTTTGAGTTTATAATTAAAATAAAACTGTGCTTTTTAAAGATACAACCTACTTCCTTGACTTTTTGTAAATATGTGTGATTTACATTGTTCTGTCCAATTTCTAAAATCACAAACAGAAGGCTATTTATATATGATTTTCCTATTCCCCCCATTTCATACTAAAACTACAAAAATACCCTCTTACCATTGGTACGCAGCCAGCAATTATCTGGCACCCAGGCGCTAAGCACCTCTCACTGAATGAAGGATGTCAATGGCTGAATGGCCAATAACCCCAGACAACAGATCTTTAGCCCTGGCTGAGAATTAACTAAATAATGTGCATCATGTCCTAACATATTTTTAACTTTAGTATTTGCAATATAATGTAATAAATGAAGTGACTGGTTATCATGTGTTTTAGAATTGTTGCTGATATTTTACAACTACAACACTTTGCTTCTCATGTAATTTCACATTTAGGCTCTATTACACTAATTTGTTATGTAGTAAAATAAGTAATTTGGTAATATTTGTGATAGAATTTACAAAGAAATATCAAATAATACATTTGCTTTGTAGAACTAAGCTTGCACTCCAATTTGTCAGTCTTTGTCACAAATACTCAATTTAGCTTTGCCCTTGTGTTGATGGGAAGTTAAAATTAATGTATTTATTGTTTACAATGCTAATTTCCCCTTAATGGACTCAATAATCTTTAGTATTTGTTTACCCTGTCTAGTTTTGTATCCTGTATTCAGTTCCATGTATAGCAGTTTTGTATGGCCCAGCATCTGTTAGTTTTCTATTTCTCCCCCGTGTGGTTATAGTGTGTCAGTCCCTTCCTTGTGTTTAGTCCATTAAGCGTTCATTAGAGTCAACTGTCCCTCATTGGTTCTCCAGTTCCTTTATATATTTCCCTGTGTCACTTTAGTTCAGTGCTGGGACATTGTTAAGAGTCACCGTGCTTTTGCCTGTTCTCTGCCTTTTTCATGTCTGTATTCTGGACCGTTTTTAGTATCTGCTAAGCCTTCCTGTGAGTACCTTTGAGTTGTGAAGCAGGTCTTATGTCCTTTGGGTTTTGTTGCTTTAAGTATACTTTAGTTCCGGTTATTTACACCTTGTTTATATTGAACGCCATGTGTTTATTTTGTTTTAGTAGTCCTCCAGTTTAGGCGCTCCCCTTTGGTTGTTGTCCTTACTTTTCTTTGTTATTGTTAATAAATATTGAATGGTCTTTAAAGTATTAGACCCATCGTGTGTGTCTCACTTGCCTTTAAGTCTAATCGTGACAATAGCCCATTGAAGTTTCCATATTGTCATAGATATATTCACCTGTACTTCATTTTAATTATTTGGACTGTCTTATTTGTAATGAAATGAACAAAAACATTTAATTGAAAAATACACTAATGTACAAAGTTTTTTTTGTGTCATTAATTGAAGTAAAGTAGAGCTGATATTTTTCCACTGGCCTGTCTGCTAAAATACAGCCAGTGAGCTATATGATATTATGTGTACAATGCTTTAATGGCCAATAATCCCTAACTGATCTTAAGCCTTGGCTGAAAATTAACTAAACAATGTGCATCATGTCCTAATACCTTTTGCTCTTGGATTTGCAATAAAATGTAATAAATAAAGTGACTGGCTATTGGGTTTTACATTTGATCTGCGGATAGGATTACGGAAAACGGTAGGCTTGTCATCCACATTTTAGAACTCTTATCTCAGTCTGTCACACTAAATAGACAATTTCAGCTTAGTCCTATGTTGATGGAAGATATATATTAACATGTTTATAGTTTACAATGCTACAATAAGCCAGACTTTTTTAAATCACAATGGGGCAAATGTCAGGTTTTACTGTGTTTACATGCACTAATTAATTAGGAGTATAATAAAACAAGTTAATAACTAATATTTGTGATCACATTTACAAATAAATAATATAAAATGATACCTTCTAGAACAATTGAATGTTGTATCTGTACATGTGACAGGATAACGGAAAATTGTAGGCTTGTCATTGAATGGGGATAAACCTGTATTATTTGAATGTCAATGAAATTCTTTCACGCTCAATTTGTACAACAAACACATAGTCCTAACTGATAGTAAATTGAAGGGAAGTGGAATTTATGGAAGATAAAGATACATTTATGAAAGCATAATTATAGTATGTTGAAAAAGTTTACTGTTCGACAGGCAAATAAAGAGATGCTTTCTCTAAATGCTAAGGCTTCACTGTTATAACAAAATCTGTCAAACTGCTTACAGGCACTTTCATTACAGGTGGAGTTTCCAGTATCTTACAGGAAGTCCACATTTAGTTGAACAGAGAATGTCCATGTTTTACCCACTTGCTTCAGAAATTGGCTTGCTTCCAGGTGCGTGTGTGTGCGTGCATGCATGTGTGTGCGTGCGTGTGCACGCGTGCGTGTGTGTGGAGTTGGTACAGTGTG
>JACXGM010036666.1:0-11325 GCA_016801145.1 Umbra pygmaea
CCACAAGCGATGCCTGAGGAAAACTTAGAACATCTTAAAAGACCACAGTCATCCAGGCCGTGCCCTTTTCTCACTGCTGCCATCTGGTAGACGTTACCGGAGCATCAAATCACGGACTACCAGACTAAAAAACAGTTTCTTTCCGCAGGCCATTCGGCTGCTTAACATGGAACATTGATTACAAATCATTTCTTGAGTCATTCTCTGGTCACTTTATCCACTCATTCAATGCACCTTTAAAAAAGAATTTCCATGCCATATTTATATTATTTATTACTATTATTATTGTTTTAAAATTTCTTCATATTGTATATAATTTTTTTAAGCCCACTGTGTAGATGTGTCGAGCCATGTCACAAGAATTTCTCTGCATAGGATGATGTGATGTCATTCGATGCATATGACAAATAAACAACTTTGACTTTGACTTTTGACTTTGACTACCTAAGGAAACATTTTCATAATAAGTTTACGGTCTCAATCGCTAGTTTTAAGTCTTCTGCAATACAGAATTATGTACAATTTTGTAATTATTGTCTGGTTGATTTTAAAATCGGCAATAAGGCGGGATGTTTTGGAAGTGGCTATGTTTTGACATTGAACCGCAAATGATAAAATGGAGAAAAAAAAAATCAAGAATTGGTAAACATTATTTAAAATACTAACCAGATGCTTCGGATGGGCTGCAATCAGGTCTTCAGTGACTTTCCCAACGTAAATCTGGGAGTGAAGTGTGTTATTGGCCAAGTCCAACACTAGTAGTTTGTTTGGTGACATCTTTAGATGTTCGGGCTTGATGAAGCAGGCAAGAAAGTTGATGAACACTTCAAGTTGCTTGTCATGAAGCTTGTGAACCAAGGTTTTACTTCCCTTCAATAAAATAAAAATCTCATTTTTAGAACTGACTGAACTTGCTGTTGTTTTTCAATAGACATCAGAATCATCTTACTTCTGTGTTGAGTTGCATACACTTTATAGTAAAATACTCACTTGAAAGACCATCACATATTCCTTCAAAATTGGGAGCACACCAAGGTACACACTAAAATTAAGGTCCACTTTTTGGTTTTTCCACCCAAATCTTCTGTACAATTCGGGCCTTCCTTTTCTTCCCCAAATCAGTAATTCCTTCAAAAAGAAAATAAAACAAATACAATATATAGATAACAGTGCATACAGATTTTAAGTTTGTGCAATACCAATGGTATACATAAAATGTTGCAAAGATTGATTGAGTACTCCTTAGGCTGATAAGATATAATAATAATATGAACAATTTACTTGGGACAAAAGTGTCTGCTAAATCATAACCATAATCTTAAAAGAGTAGGTATAGATCTACAACACACAATTTATTAATCTCTCTCTCACATAGACACATACAGCATGTTTACTACAGAATACTAAGATTCAATAGTAGGATTTTAGTTCCTTCTTTAGACATATAACAATTTGTTATAATATATACATACGTACATACCTACATACATACACACACATACCCTTCTGGCATAGATCCTGGTGAATAAATTCAACCCTTTGCTGATCCTTGTCACTCCCACCATGATCTCGGTACAGGTCCTCTAATATTTCGTTGTACAGTTCTTGGTCCTGCTTTCCCATAAATCCAAAGTAGAGCATTCTGAACACAGGTAACATTCTTTTAGTGTTGATCCATACATCATAAGCTGACAACCAACGATGGGAGACAAATTGCTGGGGATTGGTTGCAGGTATGACCAGGAACTCTGCTGTTTCTTTCAGGTACTCCAACTGCAAGTAAAGCCATAACATATCTTACAATACTAGCAACACTCGAAACAGTTAATAAACTAGTTAGACACTGATTTTTCATAAAAAATGTAATGCATGTTCAGATACCTGATCTGATGCCCATTGATGGTCTGTGTGGATGTCTGCAAATAGCTGTTCCAAGTAGTTTTCAAAAGGTTCTGCAAATCTCTTTGCAGCGTTGTGGACGTGATGGCAAGAGTCACCATCCACATCAAGCAGAGTGGAACAATGCCTCTCTTGGATCCTTGTCTCCAGCCCTGATTTGCTCCCGCGCATCACGTTGCATGAGTCTAGCATTATACTGATTAGGTTCGACCAAGGAATTTTATTTTTCTGAAAAAAGTCACACATCAACCTCTCCAAACTGGCTGAGCTGACTTTTGCTACTTCAAGGGAGCCCAGGTGCTCAACCACAACAGCATTCAGCTCTTCGTTGAAGTAGCTAACGAGCATAAAAAGGACCTTCTTATTACTACTGGAGGTACTCTCATCCACATTCAGAGAGATGGGGTATCGCCGCAAGTTGGAGAATTTTTTCTCTGCAAATGTATGGCCCATACCATAGACCATTTTGTAAGAAGCTGCAGTGCGGGACAGTTTAATTTGGCTAAGGGCTGCCTTGTCTGCAGCTAGACACTGGCCTAACTACACCAACACAGGTGCCATTGTCAGAGGTAGAGAGGGCTCAGCAATAACTGCCAGGACCATTGCCTAACAAATAGATTAAGAAAATACATAAATTACTAATTTAGTGATTTATTTTAAACAAATTTTGTTTATCTCCATTTGCTTTGTCTTCTATTTACTCATTTCCACAAAAAAAAATTGTTTTACTGGTCTTCACTCACTCGCTCACTCACTCACTCACTCACTCACTCACTCACTCACTCACTCACTCACTCACTCACTCACGCGATTACACAAAGGCACTGGAAGCTTAACACTTTCCCTGATCTTTTCTGCTGCTGATGCCTGGTTCTGAGTTGCTGGTAAAGGTTGTGCCACACTTTGAGTTGATAAGATTGAGATGACTCTGTTTGTGTGTATGGATGTCTGACAGTGTGCAAACAGGGCATGCACCACTCTGCTACTGTAGTTAATTTCCTTCATGCAAAGAATACATTAAGCACAACCCTTTTTTCAAATTTTCTTAAAAAAGTCAGACAGTTTGTCTGCATGGACATCTGTTGCACAAGAAGTGCCTCACTTTACTCAATTTCCCTCATTCTGAAAATGAATACAGAGTTTAATATTTTAGCAAAACTGTATCATGACGTGCAGAGTGCAAACTGTTCACTCTGCCCCTTTCCACAATATCTTGTTTATATGCAGCGGCGGTCGGTGAATCTTAATTGGGGAAGCCGGGCTTGCATTACGTTCCGGATCAGAGTGAATGGATCTTAATTGGAGTCTCCGGGCTCGCAGTGAGTGGAACGGTGTTTAGTGCATCAAACCCATTGTGTGATACCGTTCCGTTCCCCCAGTCCGGACGGTAATGCAAGCCGGGCATCCCCAATTAAGATTCACCGACCGCCGCTGAATATAATATGCTGCAATATTTCTCGTCCACTCTGGGTTTGCCATAAAATGTACAATGTTTATGGGTCCATCAGTGCCCTGCACCACTTCAAAAAATCATCTTCAGCAGTCTATTTGCGTCAATTTAAATGATAAAAAATGACCTCCTTAAAAATAGCAAAACCGGCTGTTGATCAGCTAAGCCCAATCACCAGTTTCTCGCCTTTCATATCTTAAGATATAGTAACGTGGGATCGCATTAACAAAACATTACTATGAGAAAAGCGAGGACACGGATATGGAGAAAAAAGTAATGTTTAACACAATGCTAGCTAACCAACACCAAGCAAAGTCAAGGGCAATATTTCTAGACCTTAACCATAGTAAAACCATGGGTATGCACCATTTGAAAATAATGTGGTTTGTCACTTGCTTCTCGGTGGCATCAGTGACAATTCCGGGACTAAAAACACATTACTGAGAGTGAGGCTTTCCGAGTCAGAGTGGTACCAGTATGTTCCAAGGTCAGCAAGCTGCTAGCCTCAAACTAGCATAGGCCCTAATCTAGCATTAACAACAACATTGAAGAAGCGGTAGCTTAGTAGGGTATGCTTAAATATTACTGTACTGTACAAGATAGGCGATAGTAGCCACTTAAGGAATTTAATATTAAAATGCATGATGTGCAAATGAACAACTAGGCCTAGTTGAAATGTTTAATAAATTACATGACTAGTAGATTATAACATTTATAAACCAAAAATATCCTTACCTCCCTTGACCTCACCAGTTGCCAGTAAAACGGGAGGCACGGCGCCGAACTCTGGTCTCCAGGAGAAATCTTTTGCAGATACGCATCAAGAAACACTAGCGGTTCACGCTTGCGCGCATACTTCTGTTTTTGCGCGCAGTGTTCTGATTTGCTTATTTTGTATTCACTTGTTTGGTGGAGGCAATCCAGAATTACTGTTGGTGAAATTATAATCAGACCCTCTCAGACAGCCCCCCACCCAAAAAAAACTCTTCGGATCTGCACGATTCACACAAGTCACCCAAACTGACATGAAAAAAGCGGGAGGCGCCGAAAAGCGCGCTGTTTGAATCCCTGACATTTGTTCTATAGCTACATTCCTTATATGGGCATGTCACTGTTTCACGATTTTTCAAATGCTTTTTGAGATGACTGAAAATGGCTGATTCAGAAAACGGTTGCTGAAATGTGCATAAAGGGCATTTAAATAACACAGGCCCCTGACGCTCTGGACAACTGCTAGATTGTGCTTTATGATATCTTGACAAATTAGTACTCAGTGCATTAAGTGTCTGAAATGTACAAATGCAATCAGTCTAGAGGCATGGAAGTGGGCTGATTCTGGAATAGTGGCTGTGCTGCAGCCTGTAGTGTCTAAATAACTGTATTCTGGAGGTGAATGACGCTGCACACAGTTTACACTTCCAGATCATTTTGGAACCAGCAACCTAAAAGGCAAAGAAAAAATGACAAAGTTTAGACCACCATCTAATACTCTTAACAGAATTGCTTATACTTACTACTTAATATAACTACAAGTTAGTTACTATTAGCTTACCAAAACATGATCATGGACTACAGCTAACACTGCTTTAAAATGACATGTTTTCCTCTAAACAACTTGTTTTATATAACATCTATAGATGGAAAATAGCATATTAGTTTAACATGTTTTAAAGACAAATCTTGAGTGAAATTCTGGACTCATTTTTAGACCAATCATCTTTCTTTTTGCAAGCAAATACAAAGTTAAGTAAAATATGATCTGTGCAGTGCCAAAGGTTAAATATGAATTAGGAAAATGGTATTTATGAACAGAACACATTCATGAATTGTTGACTTGAATATGGCAAAAAGCTTTATTTTGATCAAACGGGCAAGTAGAATAAACAATGATATGTGTATGTGGGAGTGCTTATGACGCAGGGGTGTCAAACCGGATTCACAAAGGTGTCTGCCTAGTGTCTGCAGGTTTTTGCTTTTACCTTGTACCTGAATGATTGAATGTCACTAATTAGTTAGGATCTCCCCTCACCTGGCAGTCTTATAGTTCTTAATTGGGCACTAATTGAAGGGAAAGACCAAAAACCAGCATACACTAGGCCCTCCGTGGAACCGGTTTGACACCTGTGACTAGGGTTACCACACTAAAACATTGTCTAATAAAAAAATAGTAATTAGTTATTGGTATTTAGAGAGAAGGGGGGGTGGTTGATAGAAGAATTCACATGTATTGGATTACCTTGTATCTTTATCACATCTCCAGTTATCTTCCTTAACTCTGTCTTAACTTCTTGAAACTGGAACGGAGAGATGCAAAGGCATAAACTGATCTGAAACTAAACAATTAAAAGCATTCAAAGAGTGTTGAATTATAAATACTTCCATTTCTAAATTTCTAAATCCCTGTTAATGATCTTTTCATTTGATCCCAAAAGTGTCAAGCTACTAAAGCCATCAAGCAAAATTACCTTGACTGTAAAGAAAAGCAGCAGCACTTGAACTTCACTGCATGGTTAATCAACAATCCCATTTCTACAAACTAAAGACCGACAACTTGAATATAGGGTACAATACAATGATTGTAGAAAAAGAGTGTTAAATTCATAACTGTATGTGTGGTGTATTAATTATTAATGAAATTTGTAATGATATTTGTAATATAATGTAATTAATGTAACAAACAAAATGAAATTAATGAATAGATATTTAACAAAGATGTATGACTTTAGGTGACTTTGAGCATCATATGCAGTACAGTATCCACCTAGGCTAATAATTATATGCCTTTACATCCACATTTCCAATTTTTGGTCTGTCTGACAATGTTCACACATTTGTAGTGGAACTGTTGGCAACAGTCTTTGCATGAGATCATTTTGCCAAAGCTGGGTCTTTTGCAATGAGGACAGTTGACCTCTTCAGCCGAATGGGGGTTCTTGGTGGCAGCAGACCAGCTCGGGAAGGAGGTGGTCCATGAAGAACACTTCGGCCTTTGAAAGGGTTTCTTCAAGGAAGAGATAATCTCTGCATACCCGGCGGGTGATGCTAATGTTCTTTGTCCACACTATGAAATCACACACATTCAGTTGGCAAACATACATTTACAGTTGAACCTGTGAGTAGTATGAGTGGTTATGACGCAGCTCATAATATTAATCTAGGCAGAAGTTAGCCTCAGACCGCTGTAGTCCGTCTATGTATTTGTATGGACATTTGATCTCTAGTAAACCTATTCCACAACAATCACAGGACCAAACCCCATCAGGAGAAGCAGACAGATATGGCTTTACTGCTTTCACGGTTAGCCCCACTGCTTTTAAGTTGAAATTTGTATGTGTCTTCCTCATTTCTGTTTCGTAACACTGACGTGCAGTATCTTCCATTTGCCTGACCCACATGACAGCTGGTACAGTGAGATCTTTAACATCATACTGCATTACATGTTTGACCACACTTTTAACTGAAGACTGTTTGAATCTAACAACCCTGTTAAAAGTACTTCCAGTTATACGTCCTACTCCATGTTGCATATTCCATGTTGTGCACATTGCTCTTTGGTCACATCCTGTAGATGTTCCAGTTTAGTAATTGTGCATCTTCCTCTCATTTTGTCAAAGCTGACTTCACATTTAACTTTTAGGTCAGCTGGTGACAGGTCCCTTGCAGATGGATCATACATAGCTGTCAGAGGTTCAGGGAGTTCATATTCAGTTTCAGAGGCTGTATCTGTGTCAGAGTCCATGTCTGTGTTGATGGCTGAAAACAAAGCAGCATTTGGGCATATTGTTTTCAGAGCCGGAAGATCATCAAATGTAAGTGATGTGTGTAGGAACAGATTTGTATATTTTCAATACAAAGGCAGTGAACTTATTACTACAGTTTGTATGTATTTTTGTATTATGAAAATGCAACACCATCATAATATTCATAATTTATGTACATGCATGTCTATCTGTTGTGTTTATCTGCTCATTGATATTATACATGTTGCAAATAATTCCGAATGTAGGAAAATGTAGAGTGGGACAGAAGGAGGAAGTTGTATGTTATATTCTTTCTATTCATAATGTTGCGCCTCTAGGATGCAGATGGGAGTTGATCGTACTGAAAGATGTCCTGAGGGCAGAAAGTACTCTGATTGGTTCAATCATCTGCCATTAGGATGCACTGACAAAATAACCTACTGGGGTTGAGACATCATTCGTGGCTCAGTGTGTAGCCTACCTGGAACATTTTGGAGTGTTGGTACATGTCGAGATTGGGGTAACTCTGTTGAGATGCCTTTTTGGATGGCTAAAATGAATCACTTTTAGTTTCTGTGGCTCAACTTTTGACCAGGACATTTCCTTTCACTGATTGAGCTTGGAAGTGCAGGCAACCTCCTCAGTAGCATTTTTCTGTCCTGACAGTTCAACTTGACACATGATGGCAGCAGCATGACTACAACAAGATGCGAGGCGGGAGTGATGGACAGGGTAATGTGCGTAAAAGCAGAATTAGCATAAATTATTTTGTGTTATTGCAAATACATTTTATAGGTACAGTAGACTTACCCTGCCATGCATGTGCAGTTAGTCGTGAGGATGTACCCAAGGGCCTTGTGTACATACACCCAGGCATTATAAGGCTTTAATGCCTTGTCTTTGGCTAGGGAGCACACCCGACCTCAACACGCAAAAATCTGGGGCAGCATCAAAGTATTTGACATGCTGCACATGACCACAGAGCACGTAGTTGTATGCATCAAGGGATTTGTACGCTCTAATCCTTTCTCTAGTATACACACTTGGTGTCTGAATTAGATAATTGTATATATCAGGCCATTCAATTGCTGGCCATTTCTTGTCATCCACAATCCACAGATCGTCCTGTATAGCGTAAGGGGCTGGCAAGATCTCAACATTCCTGAGAGTGAGTTTTTTAGTTTAATCGGCACGGTCGGAGGTACTAAGGCTTCCCAGATAATCCATTGTCAAATCTTTAATACAGTGTGTACAGTATTTTGTGTATGTGTGCATTCATGAAATGTGGCAGGTCATAAAGTAATGTAAAAGCAAATTTGTGCTGTCTGGTAGATGCTGCTGCTAACATTGGCGGTTACATTACTAGCTAACATGATAATTATAGCCACACATACAGTATATCACAGTAATACTGTACATTTAAAGACAAACAGATCTAACTAAAATCACATTTTATTGAGTCTGCAGTTCCATTCAAACAATAAGGAAAGCTTCAATACTTAAGGTTGTTGGTGTCGGTGAGCTGGTCCTGTTACTGCAATCTGGCTTTCTGCCCCTGGTATGCGCACGCACCCAGTAGTGTTTGTAAACTGGAACCCCGTCTATAGCTACTGTAGCAGTGCCACCCCCAGTATAACTTAACTTACTTTGGACATTGCCAGCTCAGGTCTCTTTCACTGCTGGTTACCTTGCAAATAATGTTGTTGACAGTTGACATTGTTGTCAGCCATGGTTTTCTCTGAATACAGTGTTTATTTCACATGCTATAGGCACTAGTGACACTAAAACTAGTTTGTACTGTACCTCAGTAAGTGGCTGTGTTGTGTTCCTGTTAACTGTCTGAAAATCCCATCACGAAAATTAAGTAGCAAACCAGACATATTGAGATTTGTTTTTCAAGCTGCACGACCACTACTGATGGAACGAGGAAATGAAATCGCAAATTACATTGTGTTTAGGTTTTGGCAGTCCTAAGGTGAATGCAGCATGAAAAAGCTATGTCAATTGAGATTTATTTTTCGTTTTGACACAATTTATGCTGTCACACGACCAGGAAATGAAATGGCAAAGATTGTCAAAAGCATTTTCACTATCTTTTTCAATGTGTCAGTACCGGACAGACCACGGAAATAAAATGTTAAATATGACTTGCCATTTATTTTTCATATTGACAGGAATAATGCATATCCCATGAAGAAAAAGATAAATCAATATATTCATTTTAATTTCAGTTGTCACAAAAAATTACGTAAGCATATTGCATTCACCATAGAAAAAAATATTTAGATACCTTATCTTGTAATTCTGAAAAAAGATCTTGTGATTATGAGATCCTGATCTCGTAATTTTGAGAAAAGTTCTCATAATTATGAGATCATTATCTCATAAGTTCGGTAAAAGACTGTGGTAAATATAGTTTGATGTTTGAAATTTGACAGATTTTGGGACATTCAAATCTTAATAGCATGCAAACAATATAAGCTGGAAACCTAAATTTGGTCTACTTTAAAAAAGAATTCAGGGAGTTATTGAATTTATGACTGGCTCCTCCTGCTCCTCCTTGCACAAAGGTGGAGGTAGCGGCCCTGCTGCTAGGTTGTTGCCCTCCAAGGCCTCCTCCACGTCTCCTGATGTACTGGCCTGTCTCCTGGTAGCGCCTCCATGCTTTGGACACTACGCTGACCGACACAGCAAACCTTCTTGCCACAGCTCGCATTGATGTGCCATCCTGGATGAGCTGCACTACCTGAGCCACTTGTGTGGGTTGTAGACTCTGTCTCATGCTACCACTAGAGTGAAAGCAACGCCAGCATTCAAAAGTGACAAAACATCAGCCAGGAAGAATAGGAACTGAGAAGTGGTCTGTGGTCACCGCTAGCAGAACCACTTTTTTATCGGGGGTGTTTTTAGAATTGCTTTTAATTTCCACCTGTTGTCTGTTCCTTTGCACAACAGCATGTGAAATGGATTGTCAATCAGTGTTGCTTCCTGAGTGGACAGTGTGATTTCACAGAAGTATGATTGACTTGGAGTTACATTGTGTTGTTTAAGTGTTTTTTTCTTAGCTGTGTGTGTGTGTGTGTGTTTATATATTGTTATGTCCCCCAGTCTAGGTGTACAAAATAATGTGTACCTTGGGTTTTGGTTAGTGTCTGTCTGCTATGCTTCTGCCTTGTTCTCTGTGTGTGTGTTTGTGTTCCGTTTGTGTGTTCCCCACAGGTGGCCCTGGTTCTGCTCATCATCACTTCTCCCTGACTCCTCCCCTCCCTTATCCCATACACCTGGTTTCAGCAATCAACAAAAATCCCATCATGCCATTCCCCTCTATATTAAGTGCCATCTGCTTGCTCATTCCCTCTCTCTCTTGCAAATGATACAGGTTTGGTTTGTGTGTGAGCTTGCTACTCGTTTGGTTGTGTGTAAGCTCTCGGGCCTCATTTATAAACGTGGCGTACGCACAACAGAAGGCGTACACCGCTCTCTTCTAGGGATGGGCATTTGAAATTATCCCACTTTTCGAATAATATCCAATATTTTTTTCGAATATTCGAATATTCTAAAATGTTTTAATGATGCTGTAATTTGCCTGACATGACGTAATGCATTTAATGACGTAATGCATTCAGTAATTAACAGTTATTAACCAAAACAAATGCAAGATAAATTTATTGAACATGACAAAAATAAACTGAACTTGAAAAATGCTGGTCTACAGAAGTATAGGCTCTTAAATGGAGTGCACGCCTACTGGCGTGAAAGCGTACATAAAAAGTGAAAGCGTACATTGAACAAAATTAAACACAATATCTAGGCTATCCTGTAATATTATTTATAAAAACGAAAGATACACATGTAGAATTATAACCTATTACCTTGCAGAGATCAATCCTTGGAACTGGAATCTTAAAGTCTACGGCGCACAACGACAGATTAAAGCCATTAAAAAAGCAGTTAAAAATGTGTGAACTGCTTTAGGCCTACTCATTTTTATTTAGGAAAATAATCATGTCCACATGTTCAGGGGAAAGACGAGTACAGAGGCGATTTACAAGCAGGCCGGCAGTCGAAAATACTCTCTCTGCTGGAACCGAGGTTGCAGGTACAGCGAGGTACCGCTTAGCCAGGACGCTAAGCTTTTTGTACCGGTCCTCGTTATTTCTCCACCACTCCAGTGGGTTTGCCTGGGGTGGGATGACAGGCTCTCTAAAATAGAGCGCAACTTCGCATTGTTGTGTC
>JACXGM010036667.1:0-11367 GCA_016801145.1 Umbra pygmaea
CCGGGAGACAAACCTCCATGGGGACGGAAGCGCTCGTGGAGGGGGGAGGCTGTCTGTCTGGTTGAGCAGGAGACGGAGCAGGCGAGGAGGGCGAATCCATTCGCCTCAGGCGCTGGAGGACTTCCTCCATGGCGACCTCCAGGTTTGCCAGCTGGTTATGGTGCTGGTGAAGAACCCGGTCACGCTCCTCTAAAGCTCCGGGCAGAATCCCGGTATTCGCTGGTTCCATAATAGAGGTTGGTTATTCTGTAGTGAACGAAGAGGAACAGGAGCCAGGTGCGAATAGCGGAATATATTTCCACAACAAGAGACCAGAAACTTAAACAGACAATGCATTCGCTTCACCATATAACAGAAATAATTACCAACAACAGCAAACACAAGAGGCAGGGCTTAAATAGGCCAACTCAAACAACTACAAATTATGAAGCAGGTGCACCTGTGTGCGCCCATAGAGAAGGATAGAGCCTGTCTTCTCAAAACTCAGGCGAATGGGATCGGTGGCTCCGAGAGGGAGGAGATGGAACTCTTACAGCTTTACTTCAATTTCAACTACATCATTAATGTGCCCGAAATAAGCATCTGTTTTTCCCAATGCCCTCTGGATTGTTTTGCTGTATTACATTTTATCATCAGTATTCAACTTGGACTGAATTAAGTGCATGTACTGCTTTTGGTTGTTATTAGACTTATGTTTACGTATAATATTATTTTGAGTTAATATTTTAAAAGAGAAACAGAAGGTAAAGCAGTAGAACATTTCAGGATACTTGCGATCAGCTTTGGTGAGCTCTTGGCTAAGTCAAGCACTGAAAACAATTAAGTTCTGGCAACTGCGGTGAAGCCAACTGAGAAGACTACTCATGTATGAGATTTACATAGCATGACTAGAACAGTGAATGGACTATTACAGAAAATACCTTTAAACTCTATGTCTCTGTTTATATCAAATTCAATGGTGCTTTATTGGCAAAGCATCAACAGAATATACAAATAAAAATATATACATAATATGTACAAAACATAATTAAACAGTTATTTGAATATGAACACAATATTAAGATAATTTAAACAAAGGTTGTTAAGAAATATGGAAAAAATAAATAATAATAATAAAAAATGTAATTCTAACAAAAATATTTTCTATATACAAAATATGAAGATTACCACAATTTTAGGATACATTTCTGTTTGTGTGCAAGCCAGTCAATATCTCTGTCTCCATTTGTATCTCTTTCTATCATTCTGTCTATATCTGTTGCTATCTTTCTGTCTTTCAGTCTTTATCTCTTCCTCTGCTTCTCTCTCTCTTTCTCTCTCTCACTCTCTCAGAGCTCTGTTCCTCTTTGTACAGAATAATAAAATAAGGCTAAACTAGGAGAGTAGAGAGGAGGACGAGGTTGGGGCGCCTTGTTTAACCTTGAAGACGTTTTTTAAATAATCCCTCTCCTAGTCTCCTTTCTTGCTCCTCTGCCCTGATAGGCTTGGAGGCCAGCACAACGTTTCATCTTATTAGTGCCCTTACTGAGACCGAAGAGCCTCCGTGAATGACAATGTTGGAAGGAATGAGCAGAAGGGGAGGCAGCAAAGAGACCTGGTGGAGAAGCAGGATTGGGAGGGACAAACGGAGCTAGGAAGAAAAATATACACAGAGTGCAGTATGGCAGGGAAATACAGTGAAAGAGACAACCCTTAATTTCCCATAAGGACCCTGCTTTTCTTAACTCTTCCCTCAGGCAGCTTAGAGATGGGACTTTTAACAGCAGTGCTGCATAGCTATGGCTACCGCTAACATCTAACACTACACAGAACAGAACTAACACTGCTCCGGAGAACAGCAACGGTTAAATCACGCAGGACGTGTCCGAGTGAACGCACAACATCAAGAAAACAGCAAGCAATCAAACTGATTAGGTGCCGATCTACCCCAACCAAGTCACACTACAGAGTATAATAACCACTGGAAATTGACATTTGCTATCTTATTCTTGTGCGCAAGCTTGTGTAACCATAACAACTGGACATACAGGTCACGTCAGGTGTAGGTGCACTAAGGAATGGACATACCGACTAGGAAATACCATTCACCTTCAACCATCCAGTAACCAATCAGTGTGAAAGCACTTGGGCTGTTCCGTTACTTTTGAAAAGTACCATGTTGTCCACTAACAATGCAACACCACCCCAGCCAAAGTCTCTGTCCACCAGCCAGTCCAGGAAGTGAATGAGTTACCCACTTTCACTGTCCAGTAGCACTATAGGTTTGACATACTATCCACTTTCACTGTCCAATTACTGCAGAAGGTGGACATGCTGTTCAATAAGTTGTTGTTGCAGTCAGTCATGGTGAATCATCCACTCTGCTGGAGGTCCTGCCAGGCATGTATCAGTCTGACACGAAGTGAGCGAGACAGACAGAGAGAGGTCAGAGAGAGTGGGGGGTGACGAATATAGAGGTAAATACAGAGGGAGGGAGAGTGGAGGTAAACAGTTATGTTGTTGACAAGAACTTAGTTGTTGGATTTGTTTCACTAGCTACTAGCTGTTTTACATTCTCCTTCTCTCTGCTCGGCCCATCTCTCCTCTACTTTCTCTTCTCACCCTCCTCGTTGCTCCTCTCTCCTCTCATCCTCCTTATTGCTCCTCTCTCCTCTCATCCTCCTTATTTCTCCCCTCTCCTCTCCTGCTCTGTCCTTCTCTCTATTTCCTCATCTATCTTTTGAACAAGGCTAAGCCAGTGAGCTCGCCTCTCTCCATCATATTCTGCCACGGAGAAGCCGGAGCAAGGCTTTCTATTCAAGGCTTGCAGAATAGGGTGTGTGTGTGCGTGCATGTATGTGTGTTTGTGTGTGTGTGTGTGCGCGCGGCGCGCGTGCTTCTCCCCAAGCTGTCTTTTCAGGCTGCAGCTGTGGCCGACCCCATCACACATTTCTACGCTGACTTCCTGGCCTACGCAGCGGCCCACATCAATAGAATCAACACCATTGAAAGTAGGAGGTAGAGGGAGAAGACAGAGGAAGAGATGGAGGAGGAGATGGAGAAGTAAAGGGTGGTGTATGACATAGACATGGGAGTGGATTAAGACCCAGCCCAGAGCTGCTCCGTGGATGACAACAGCACTTTTTAATATTTAACACATGAACATGCAGACATAGGAGGGACAGACAGAAAAACACAGACAGGCAGACAGACAGGCAGAAGAGTGCCCACAGGTTTGATGTAGCCATGTGTGAAATGGCACAGTACAGTCCTCTATGGATTAGACACACACTCACATAAACAAGCAAACACACACACACACGAAAAGCCTTGAAGCACACATGTTCATTTAAATCGTACAAAAGAGAATGTTAACATAAGAAATACACCATGAATGTGCAACAAGCTACAGTATTAAATCATTTCATTTTACTCCAGAATCCGGCATTTTACATGGGGAGATAAGTATTGACGGGGGAAATATTCAACTCAGCAGTCCCTGTGCAAATGCTAAGTGTTAGTTAAGGCAATGTTCCATATTTTCCTTCCATCTGAAATACGCCGACAACAGTTCCCAATCAAACAAACTCTATCTTTCAATCAGATTCTCCTTTCTGTTCAAAATAACTTAAAGCAATATTGGTGGATATTAAAAAAATGAAAAATACAAAAGAGGGATAAAGTGCAACACACTACATTTATTATTTTCGAACTTGAACAGATATTGAATTAACTGAATTTTAGCATCCACGAAATGAGTAAGGATCTTCGCTTGCCCCAGTCTGCCATTTGGGAATGGTGTGCGCGTGTCGAAGCAACACACATTCAGGAGAGGGAGGCTGCTGCTTTTCTAGTCAACTATAGAAATTATGCATTTTTGGTGAAAATAATTTAGAGTGAATACATGTTGTGATCATTCCACTATTACTAGAGAAAGAAAATGTTATGATATAACGATGCAGGATAAATTGAACTTCTAATTATTACAGTAATTACAGCTGGTTAACTACTTAAGGATCACATCCCACATTGTCAAATTCTGCCTAAAAAACATACCCAAAGTTAACCTCTTGTTACACTGGACCTAAAGCAAGGAGAAACATGTGGTTTCTGTTTTTAAAAAGGAAAGACATTATTTTGAATACATGTACACAGTGAATATGGCACAAGATGAAATAAAGAAAATGCATAATTATTTTTCTCTTTGAAAGAACCCTACAAAGCCATATATTGAGATAATGTCCTGGAAACACTTCTAATCATGTCTCCCATAGGATGACAACATTTTTCAAAAATCTTAGGGTTGAGGCCTATAGTATAATGTTAAGGTTAAAGTTTGTATTAGACATACATTGTATTATTAATTCAAGCTAGGTCTGTTTGTAAGAATGGTGGTAAATTTGGAAAATGCCTAAAAGACCTGGGAAGTGGCAGGATGTAAGCACACAACCTTATGCATCATAGACACTCAATACTAGCTACCTCCATTCTATTTAGATGTAATAGGCCCGCCATTGCCCTTAGTGGTCATACAGTATATAGAAATATTTTATCCTAGACACACGTCAAATAAGGCATGAATCTTATGTGAACGGTCTTAAATGTGAATGAAGTAGTGTTCTATACGTGTTGTAATATGGTTAACACGTAGTTTCTTTAGCATGAGAGGGCACATCTCCATCTTCAACGCTCCATCATCTATTTTGAAGGAGACAAGGAATGTTAAGTTCATTATTTATTTATGTTTTGACTATTTACTTTTCACTCATCTTTAGTGAGAGCACTGTATCCATGGACAAGTAAAGAATCAACAGTACCAGTCATGAACGTGGTAGTACAGAAACAACAACACTGTTGAAGTGATGCAAATGTGAGCATCTCTGATTCAGTAGCTAGGACTGTCTTAGTACGGGTTGCTTTCCCAATAAAATACATTAGCAGAAGACTTGTTTATTATAAATGTATTTTAAATGCAATAGAAATGTGTTTGACATCAATGGAGTCATACATTAAAATCTGGGAAAGTCATATGTAAGTTTGGGCCTGGGATGTTTTCCATTAACTAGTGTGGTTGCATCAGTGATGTCCTCATTACATAAGTAAGAGGTTCATATTAAGTCAAAGTGGCTACTCAACGTTTTTGTTGCATTTATGTGTGTCTCTCCAATAATATGCTAATACTGGACCTCTCCCTATCTCTCTGTCTCCTTCCCTCATTCCTAATTGTGCCAGAATGCTCCCCACCCATGAGCTATCAGGTGGAGATAGGTGAGTATTCATCTTAATAGCTGATGTGTGGTGAGCATTCTGGCACAAAAATGGTTCCTGCTCACTATGTAAAACGATTTGAGTTCCTTGAAAAGCGCTATACATGTTTGTTTAATAATAATAATTACTATTATTCTCTTCCTCTCTTTATCTCTTTTTCTCGTCCTCTCTACCCATCCATCTGTCCATCATTCTCCATCTTGTGCTCTGTATTTCTTTATCTCTTTTTCTCATCCTCTCTACCCATCCATCTGTCCATCATTCTCCATCTTGTGCTCTGTATTTCTTTATCTCTTTTTCTCGTCCTCTCTACCCATCCATCTGTCCATCGTTCTCCATCTTGTGCTCTGTATCTCTTTATCTCTCTCACTCTCCCTACTTCCAGACACTCTACTCAACAGCGGCTGTACACATATTGTCACAAGGCTGGGCTGGTTCAGTGGCCAAGCGATTGTAGAGTGTCACCAGCAATTGCTTATGATGGAGACCCTGTGCCCACACAGACACAGTTTTGACAGGCCCTCCTACACTTACCAAAGTGTGTGTGTGTGTGGGTGGGGGGGGGGGGCATTGTCTAAGCGCTAGTGTGGGCGCGTGCCTTTTGTATGTGGGCCTCCCTCCTGAACAGGCGAGGTGAGAATCAATGTGTTCATTCAGCAGATAACGCGGCGCGTGTAAAAGGCAGCTAGTGCCGGCCGGCCCATTGAACAGTGATCCAATATTTACATGGTCAGAAACGTTACGACAACGTTCACTGATTATGTTTTCGTATTTGCTCTGGTTCATTTTCAAACCGCCTTCTCTGCCCAGAAATCACTGTGCTGTGGTCTCTTGCATACAGACCAATGAACAACAGAAACACACATCCTCACATATTTCCTAATATAATCAAAGCCCAGAGAAGTTTTTCACTTGAGACCTGAGCCTAAATGTGCCATGGGCACACCGCCATCATGCATCTCAGAAATTACATTTTCAGGTAAATACAGTATATTCAAAAATTTGAATTACATTGTGCCAACATATCTCCAGTTCTGTAACGTTGCACCCTCAAGTTTTACTGTTATGTTGGTCTTTAATAATTAGTGTATTTTGTTGCAGTTTCATGCGATCAGGAGATATTCCATATCGATTCCATCACCGCTCTTATAATTGCAATTAAACATTCACATATCACCTTTCTAGAGACACACAGGAATCGAAGAAAAGCTCACTAGACATCTGGATTGAGAGTCGGATATTTTACCGTCCATCCACCAGCCCAGACCCTCCCCTACTACAACATCCATACTTTTTACCTCGATTGCACTCAAATCTGCTCATAGAATCTACAGTATGATGCTAAACTGACAGCCCTCATCATATCTTCATTGTTAACATAATCACATTTTATTAGATAGTTTCCTGGAAATAATTTGAGGTTTAGAAAAGGCACAACACCCAAAAATGAGTTTGGAATCGGAGCTGCACTTCCTAAATACTTGGCAAAAGTATGACCACATTGGAGGCATTTACTCCCTCAGAACGTATAGACCTTCAATGAATTTGAAATCAAATCAAATTTCTATATCTGTTAGATGGAATATTGCAATATGCAAACACAACAGCAAGATTTCTAACTTGTTGCCATAAGGAAAGGCAACCATATGCTGCATAAACAACCCTGTGATCTAACCGTAAGTAATATTCACCTCTATTTATTTTTTCTTGCCATGTATCAGAGACGGCCTTCTGTTTCTAGAGAATTCCTCTCCTATTGTCTTGACATGGTGCAGTACACACATGGCAGAGAGGCCCAGGCCAATGCAGTAGCATGCATACATACACACACGCAGGCGCAGGCCGACACACATGAGCGCGCACACCAGCACAAGTAAAGGGGATCACTGATTGGGTGATTACTGGGCATTGTCGGGGTGTCGTCTGAATGGCCAAGAGCTGATTGGGAACGTACTGCAGACTGTAGAGGAAGGAAGACCGAAGAAAGAGGAGGGGAGTGAGACACGGATGACTTGGTGGACGAGTCTCAGAGTGAAACGCCAGGGAGGGAGATGGAGGCCCAGGACTGGAGAGATAAAAGGAGATAATAATAAAAAGGCGGAGGTTTTTGGATGTTCCATGTCTCAGAGAACTGTTTGCCTTTTTTCACGGCTCTTCATTTATTTCCAGTCCTGTTTCACTGTTGGAGTCTATGGGGTAAAACCACTTCTGGAAAGGAAAATAAGTGTAACCTTGCAAGCTCCACCACAAGCCCTCTGTTATTCTCTCTCAATTGGTCTTCTCTGAGAAGATGAAAGACAGCCGACACCACTACCCAGCTGAACGGACAGAGCGTGGTGACCTGATGCCGCTAAGATGGAGCATGTGACACTAAATAAGAATCTCCTTATTCTGTGTTTTCTAGATGTATTGAGCGCATGAAACAGCCTTTCTCTTATCGTAAAACCCTATTTCCTTGCAACAGAAAAAAATACACACATCACACACGCAAACACATTCAAACCCACAGACTAACTGCAGAGCCTGCACACGTAAACATGGTTGACGTCCTGCAGCGTTTCATGACTCCTGCCAGCCAGTGTGTTTTAACAAAATCGGTTGAGTGTGTTTATCGCGTGCACGTGCCTTTAGCATGGTCTAGCTTCCTCTTCTGTGTTTATTGCTTTCATCGGGTCACCTGGCTGCACATTATGCTACAGACTTCTGGTTATACCATATTCAATAAGATGAGCTGGGACTAAACTTCAAGAGGAGAATGCGTTGGTGTGGACCAACGGTTCACAATCCTTTAACACAGTCCTTTCATAAACCTAATATTATATTGTCAATTCCAGTACTTTTTACCGGAGCCCTTAGGGTGTAGCGTGCCATTTAGAACATAAGGGATGGGGGTCGATCATAAAACGTAACATCTGCAGTAAAATGTAGCACAACATAATTCCTACACTAGAGCATGGAGCTGTGTTGAGGTGTTTACAAGACTAGAAAGGTAAGTCGTTTCTTTTTATTGGTAGGAGTGTCTCAGGCAGAAACATCTATGATCACAGCAGTAAGGTTTTATGAACACAGCAACACCAACTGTCAAACTTTACAACGCTTTGACTTGAACAGTGCTTACGGTTTTCTTGGTAGGAATATACAACACATCATGACTTCTTCTTTATGGACAATATCCCCCCCATGAGTATACAGAAACATGTACTCTAGATGTTATTCTCTTTCAGATCTTCAAAGGGCTACTCCAAAACGCTCCATAGTACCATGCAGTCCACTTCTGTTAACCAGAGCTTCCATCGGGGGTACATGGCAGTCTGTACAGTTGATAACGTCGTCATGGTGAAGTGATGCTATTATATCAATAACCATTTATCCCCTCAATAGGTCTGTACATCCTCCTATGCACTTCCTCACTACATCGGGGAGAATGGAGCAGATGGATAAAGGAAATCAATAACAAATTTAAAGACACACACGCACCCACGGGTACAGGCACACACGCAGGAGGAAACAAACAGACATGTGAGAAAACATACAATTTTTACTATTGCCAGACCAATTCAGTGTTTTATATGTGTGTGTTTTATGTGTGTGTGTGTGTGTGTGTGTGTGTGAGTGTGTGTGTGTGATCATTGGTTTTACTAAACAAATGGTTATCAGATACAGTATGTCTACAAATGTAGTCAAACCTCCATTTTCAGCTGTGTTAGATTCAGGGTCAAGCTAACAACTGGGATTAATGTTAGAACAGACGTTACCTTTATGTTTGGGCACTAGTCCGTTTAAGCTTAAGTTTTAGAATAAGTTTAATTTTAGGCATAAGATTAGGTTTTACTAAGGTTTTCGGACAATACAAATTGTTATTGTCCTCACAAAGATTGAAAAAAAACTCCCCTGCTTGTGTGAGTCTATATTTGTATGTGTGTGTGTGTGCGCGCGTGCGCGTGTGCGCGTGTGTGTGAATGCACTTTCTTTTGAAACAGCATGAAGGAATCTGTTTGTTTTATCTGGAATCTGGGCAAGGCTGTGATTCATATACAAGTAACACACACACACACACATACAAAACAACCCACACGCAAGCACACAAACACACAGCCACACTCCAACAGAAACACGTCTCCTCAGGTTGACTGTAATAGGATCTTTTGATATTCTGATAAAAAATTCATTGTATTGAATTTGCCAGTTAGATGGAAGGGCCCATCACCGTTCCTTCCTTCTGAATCCGATTACAGTTTCAACACCACACCAGTAATTCCACATCCCAATTGGTACCCCCATATGGGGAGTAAGAGGCTGTTTAGGAAGTGTTAAAGCTAGTCAGACAGAGCCAGACGGGAAATATAACATTTTCACAATCTGACCCCTTATGGCAAGAATTTCAAAACGTTTTCAGGTTAGGAATTTTCAAAACCCCAACTATGTGAAAAACAATTACTAATCATCAGTTAATATTTATTACTTGGGGCAATGACAATCACTTGCAAAACATTCTTATAGTATTTCTTATTGCATTAATGACTCAACATTGAATTATACTACTGTAATGTGCTGTTATGCCAATCAATTAAAATTATAAGTGTGACATTTCTGATTGTGCCTTTTCTGACTTGCCACAACTAAGAGTGTTCAGATGACAGGAATGCCTCCTATTATAACATTTTCATATCAAGAGTCCCCGCAAGGGGTCCCTACCCCTAGTTTGGGAACCGAACTACTATATCTACCTGTTTCTTAGAGATGATGCTCTGCCTCTATTCTATTCTAGGAATTTCCTCAATTCAAATGTTAACTCTTTCTTCTCATAGGATGTGTATGGATAATATCATTGGATCAAATGTTAACTCTTTCTTCTAATAGGATGTGTATGGATAATATCATTGGATCAAATGTTAACTCTATCTTCTCATAGGATGTGTATGGATAATATCATTGGATCAAATGTTAACTCTTTCTTCTCATAGGATGTGTATGGATAATATCATTGGATCAAATGTTAACTCTTTCTTCTAATAGGATGTGTATGGATAATATCATTGGATCAAATGTTAACTCTTTCTTCTCATAGGATGTGTATGGATAATATCATTGGATCAAATGTTAACTCTTTCTTCTCATAGGATGTGTATGGATAATATCATTGGATCAAATGTTAACTCTTTCTTCTCATAGGATGTGTATGGATAATATCATTGGATCAAATGTTAACTCTTTCTTCTCATAGGATGTGTATGGATAATATCATTGGAGTTACTTGGAACTGTCATTGCAATTATTCATGAAACTTTGAAATCAACTTTTGAAAACTTTATACAAATAAATAGAAAATATTGATTGTATTTAGCAGCCATTTCATTACAAACTACACACAATGATCACTGTAACATCTACAGCTATACTATTCATGTTTAAGAGGTCTTTTTAATTTCAGTGTCATTAGGCCATAAGAATATATTTTGACCATAGTAAAATCCCTTTGAGTATACTATCGATTTTCAAATCTTCCAGTGTGCAGTGACTGTTCAAATAGCTAGCATAACTAATGGTAAGCAAACACTGTTTGCTGTTCATTATCAAACCACAAAAAAAGTTTGCAACATGACTAAATGCTCAGAAATCCATGACAGAATGGGGAAAAAACAGCTCTGTTATTATTGAATATAACTTCTGAACCATGCTGGCTAGGGGCAGTGTTCAGAGATGTTTGGTGAGTTTAAACATATTCAAGTCAGTAGCCCTTTTTAGAAAGAGAAAAGAAGTTCCTATGTGCCCAGACTGGCCACCTATAGTTCACTATATAAGGAATGGTACGGGATAACATCAATGACATTGCAGAAACAAGCTTTCTCCTCTGAGATACCCGCCGATGATCTAATGATCCATTTTGGAGTCTGATAGACAAGCAGGTCTCTGTGGACCTTTTAGAAGATGCCTATATCTTAGCTGTGTGTGTGTGTGTGTGTGTGTGTGTGTGTGTGTGTGTGTGTGTGTGTGTGTGTGTGTGTGTGTGTGTGTGTGTGTGTGTGTGTGTGTGTGTGTGTGTGTGTGTGTGTGTGTGTGTGTGTGTGTGTGTGTGTGTGTGTGTGTGTGTGTGAGTGCATGTTGAAGAGTGCAGCGCTG
>JACXGM010036668.1:0-11322 GCA_016801145.1 Umbra pygmaea
CTGGTCTGGAAACTTGGGTGACCTCTTCTGGTCTGGGAGCTAGAGCGACCTCTTCTGGTCTGGGAACTTGGCCTATCTTAGCTGGCCGTGGAGCGGAAACACCGGCCTCTTGTGGCCGTAGAGAGGCAACACCGGCCTCTTGTGGCCATGGAGCGAAAACATCGGCCTCTTGTGGCCGTGGAGAGGCAACGGCGGCCTCTTGTGGCCGTGGAGAGGGAACTGCGGCCTCTTGTGGCCGTGGAGCGGAAACACCAGCCTCTTGTGGCCTTGGAGGGGGAGTGTACCAAACCCCTACAGAAGGGGTTTCCTAGTCCTCCTCATCAGACGAATCTGACCCACTTATGAGGTCAGGCATCTCGTCGTCATCGCTCTCATCATTAATGGGGCTCGGATAGACAGCCCTCTTGGGAAACAGGCAGGCAGCCCTAGTGGGACTCTGGGCGGCCATCTTGGGACTCTGGAAGGAGGCCATCCTGGCCTGGGAAGAGGGTGCTGCCTTAGGAGGATCTGTGGGTGTCATCCGGATCTGGGCAACAGGTAGAACCTTCCGGATAACCTGGAGACGTTCCCCATACAATGGTTCTTCCTGGTCCATTTGCCTGAACCGGACGGTCCCCAGTTTACACTCCAGTCCTCTCCTGTTCCACATCTCTTCTTCTGAACATGGGTCTTTCCTTATTTCAGTGAAGCTTAAATCCCTGTTGGAACTGAGGCCAGTGGCCATCTTGGAACTGAGACTGGTACCCATCGTGGAACTGGGGCTGGTAGTCATCTTAGAACTGGGGCTAGTAGCCTTCTTGGAACTGGGGCTAGTAGCCTTCTTGGAGCTGGGGCTAGTGGCCTTCTTGGAACTGGAGCTGGTAGCCATCTTCTTGGAACATGGACTGGGTGCCTTTTTTGGAGCTTCAAAAGGGGCAGGTGTCTCAAAGACACAACGGGGAAGAATGTAGTAAAAGTCCTCATAGGAGGCTTCATAGAGGTCCCATAAAGGATCCTCCTGGGCCCAGCCACTGTAAAACGGCTCACTCCCAGCCATTTTATTTTATGGTGAGGTATTCTGTAATTAACAACTCCTCCAAAGGTAAAAAGAGAACAATGTTCTCAGAACAATCAACCAAACTTTGCAGGGGTCAGGCCAGAACAACAACACAAAATGCAGGCTAAAGCACAGAAGGAAATCCAAGGCAGAAAACGAACTATACAAGGCAAAGGTCAAACCGGAATAACAATACAACATAGGAATGCTCAGAATGGAGAATGAAAATGTACTCACAATACCTCGCAAAGAGGCTATAGTGTGTGTGGCTTAAAAACTGAGAGAGTGTGAGCAGGTGAATGGAATTTGGTTGATTGAGTCCGGGTATGGGAAATGTAGTTCAGAACAGGCAAGACTGGGGAAGCTGTAGTCCACAGGAAGAAGAACTGGGGAATGGGAATTGTAGTTCTGAGCAATACAGACCAGGGAAGTGGCAGTTTCCAGGGAAGGGGAACTGGGAAACGTTACAGACATTATGTCCCCTGATGGTTCACTTATTTTTTCTTTTGATTCACCTCACATTTCTTAGATGGCAAACATCCCAATAGCTGATCACAGCAAAGTAGGGGGGCTTTCTACTGTTAAATTTATATCATGGAATGTTAAAGGATGCAACAATCCGAACAAGAGGTGTCGTGTTTTCTCACATCTGAGAAAGCTTAAGACTGATATAGCATTTCTGCAAGAGACACACTTACTTATTAAAGACCACCCAAGACTACAGAACTCTAAATTTTGGTCAGGTCTTCCACTCCGATTTTAACTCTAAAGCCAGGGGGTGGCAATTCTAATCAGCAAAAGTATACATTTTTCTGCCACTAATGTGGTGCTGGATAGTAATGGGAGGTACTTAATTGTGTCTGGCTCCATTTGGAACACCCCTGTGGTGTTGGTGAATGTTTATGCGCCTAATGTTGATGATGTTGAATTTGCCAACAGGCTGTTGGGGAGGATCCCACTGTCACACACGCGTCGCTGGATATTCGCTGGGGACCTAAATTGTGTTATTGATCAGAACTTGGACCGCTCTAATTCCAGTCCTATGCCTCCTTCCAATATGTCAAGGTCCTTCTCAGATTTCATGACTAAGAATGGATGTACTGATCCCTGGAGGCTTCAGAATCTGCAGGTACGTGAGTACTCTTTCTTCTCTCATGTACATCACTCTTTCTCTCGTATAGAATATTTTTTGTGGACCACCTGTTGCTTCTGAGTGAGACCTCTTCTGATTACTTGCCCATTGTAATATCGGACCATGGTCCCGTAGCACTTGAAATAACTTTATCGGTAAAAACCTGTACTCCCCCCACTGGAGATTTAACTCTCTTTTATTATCTGATGCTACTTTCTGTAGATGTATAACATCTGCTATTGATACATTTTTATACTTTAACCAAACTGTTTCAACTTCATCCTCGCTCCTATGGGAGACACTCAAGGCCTACTTAATAGGTGTGATTATTTCCTACTCTTCTCACTTAAATAGAGCCCGTAGGGCCAAATTGGAGGAACTTTCCAAACCTATTCTCTTGGACCATAAATATGCACTGACAACTTCTCCAGAGCTATATAAACAACGTTTGAACTTCCAGTCGGAATTTAACCTTTTATCTACCAATGATGCAGAGCATTTACTCCTACACTCACGGGCCTCCTACTATGAACAAGGTGACAAGGCTAGCCGCACATTTGGCCCCTTTACTCCTGTACAATGAGTCATTGGATCATGGTGTGCTCCCACCAACCTTAATACAAGCTTCTATAGCACTTCTTCTTAAGAAAGGGAAGGACCCCACAGCCTGTTCTTCCTGTAGGCCGCTTAGCCTTCTCAATGTTGATGTAAAAATACTTGTTAAATTACTAGCTAGACGTCTGGAGGGGGCCCTCCCATCAGTTATCTCAGAGGAACAGACAGGCTTCATCAAGGGCAGACAGTCATTTGTCAATATTCGGACCTTGGGAATACTTATTCGCCGTTCTTCGGATGTTTGGTTTCGGGACGAAATTCAGTGCGTGGATTAGGCTTTTGTAAACATCTCCACAGGCTAGTGTCTGCACCAACGACACTCACTCTGACTACTTCCCCCTGGAACGCGGGACAAGTCAGGGCTGCCGTCTTTCTCCTTTACTCTTTGCCATTGCTATTGAGCCCCTCGCAGTGGCGTTGCTGGCCTCACCCTCCTTCCAGGGTATTCTACGGGAAGGGATTGAACATAGACTCTCATTATATGCTGATGATTTGTTAATATACGTGTGTAACCCCGCAATATCCTTACCAGCTATCCTCTCTATTTTGGAAAATTTTAGCTCTTTCTCTGGTTATAAGGTAAATCTGCTAAAGAGCGATTGCTTCCCATTAAATCTAGCTGCATTACAGCTTCACCAGATAGATTTGCCTTTTCATCTCAATCGCTCTGGCTTTAAGTACCTTGGAGTGAATGTGACTCCCACACTCCCAGCTCTCTTCTCAGCTAATTTTTCCCCCCTTCTCAGTCAGATGAAGGCTGATTTTAAGAGGTGGGGTAACTTACCTCTGTCTCTTATTGGAAAGATCAATGCTGTAAAAATGAATAGTTTGCCTAAATTCATCTATCTTTTCCACTGTATTCCTGTGTTTTTACCCTTGTCTTTCTTCAAAGCAATTAACCAGGCTGTTACTTCTTTCATCTGGGGTGGAAAGGTACCCAGGGTTAGCAGGTTTTTACTGCAGCGATGCAAATTTAGTGGTGGGCATGCACTTCCTAATTTCCTATATTATTACTGGGCAACCAACCTTCAAAAACCATTATTCTGGCTGCATTCTCCAGACATACCCTGGTGCCATTTAGAAGGTATGTCTTGCACCTCTTCCTCTTTGCCAGCCTTACTGTGTTCTGCTCTCTCAACAATTCCCTCTCGTTACACTGGCAACCCAGTAGTACTATCTACACTTAAGATCTGGTACCAGTTTCGACGTCATTTTAAGTTCTCTTGTACATCCATCATGGGTCCTATAGATAACAACCATATGTTCACTCCATCAGTGGTTGACAATGCCTTCTCTCTATGGAAAGGAAAGGGTATTAAAACATTCCATGATCTTTTTGAAAAAATGTGTTCGTTTCCCCAACTTGGCTGCTAAATATGCTTTGCCCCATCCCATTTTTTCGGTACTTACAGATGAGACATTTTGTTTCCTCTGAATTTGTATGTTTTCCCTCCCTACCTTCTACCCAGCCATGGGACGAGTTACTGACTCTGTTACCCCAAGAGAAATCACTGATTTCTAAGTTATATTAGCTGATTTTGTTGTTTGATGAAAAATCGACTAAGAAATCAAAAACTGCCTGGGAGCGAGAAAGGGGTCTTCAACTCACAAAGGAGTTCTGGGATAGAGCGATTGATAGAGTAAGCTCCACTTCATCCTGCGCTCGTCTTGGACTTATTCAGTTCAAGGTGATCAACAGAGTTCATTACTCTAAGTCCAGACTTTCTAGATTGTACTCTACAGTGAATGATGTGTGTGACAGATGCCATTCCTCCCCTTGTGACCTCTATCACGTTTTTTTCATGCCCTAAATTGAGTAACTACTGGAATTACATATTTCATATTCTATCCGAGGTACTTAAAGTATATCTGACTCCATGCCCTCTGGTTGCAGTATTTGGAATCCTAGGGGACTCTCTTGCATTAAGCTATAAAAATGCTGATATCATTGCTTTTACCTCATTATTAGCCCGACGCAGAATACTGCTCCAGTGGAAATCTTCTCAGCACCCCTTAGGCTCTCATTGCCTTAAAGATGTTATGTATTTTCTACAACTCGAGAAGATTAAATATACCGTGAGCGGATCATACTAAAAATTCTTAGATAAATGGCAGAATTTTATTTCATATTTTAATAGTTTAAGGATACTTCCCTTAGATCTGCCTTAATCCATAAATCACTAGCTCATCAAGACTAATGATAATTTATTATTATTGTATGTATGCATTTGTATATATGTTTTTGTATTGTACGTGTGTCTGGGTATTCAATGTGGGGTGTGGGTTTGGGGCGTGGGATGCATAATGGGTGGGGTGGAGGTTTTGGGACAGTGTCGGGTCCGTCCGGACACTTGTGGGATGGGGGGGGTAAAAAAAAAAATACTGTAAAAATATTCATATATTTCCTATATATACATACGTGTATTTTGTATTGTATATATATCGTTACCTTTTTAATTTTTGAAATATCTATAAATAAACATTTTTAAAAAGTCTTAAAAAAGAGTCTTATTCAAGTTCAAAGCTGGTGCGCAACAATGACAGTTTATGAAGGTGCGCACCAGTAACATATTTTTATGTTCCTAGTAGTGTAATGTTAACTTCTCTCTACCAATCAGATGCTCCGACTATAGGTGAAAATTGAAGAATATGAAGTTGGTGATAGGCGAATGGTGATTATTCAAACAGCATGAAATGGGAAGGAAATCTTCTTTGTCGTGCTTTCAAAATAAAAGTTCCAAATGTACAGTTTTTGTCCCTGCGGTATAGGCTATTTTTTTGGGTGGGACACATGCAGCATTTTCCGATATTGAGGGGGACATTTTCCCCCCTGTCCCCCCTGGTTCCTACGCCAACACAGTCTGAAGCAGCCTGTTTCATGGTAAGTCGCATATATTGAGCTCCACTGTTAAAGTTAGAAAAATGTGTTAACATTATAATATGTTAAGGCACACAAAGTATATTCATTTGGGGAAATTCTAATTGTATAGGTGAGACTAATTTAGAATTGTTTCTTCAGTTTTAACTTAAATTTAGGAAAGAGTTCGCTACAAGTGATAGCAAGTCTGGTTGGAACCGGTTTCATAACTAACTTTTGCTATGCCGATGTGGCAACGGGGGACTAAATAATCCCTGTTTTTATTTAAGCTAACTGGAGCTCAATGTATGCAGCATGTGATTGAGACACCGGTCTGTTATTATCAGGTACGGTTGATTATTTCTGTAATTATATATCGCTATTCTTTAATGTTATATATAACATGGTTGGTCAGTCTGAAGCAGCCTGTTTCATGCTAACTGGAGCTTGATGTATGCAGCATGTGAGTGAGACACCACTCTGTTATTTATCAGAATAAACTGTTTTGGAAGTTGCATTAGCAACTGGGAGGTGGGAAAGTTCCGACCTCCGAGTGGGAGAATACACCTGCGCATTTAGAGAGCTCAGAGACTTAACGTTAGCTATATTTGTGATTTAGGTCATAGTAATTATCACAGATGATTGTGATAGTAAAGGTTACTTCGCGGTTTACTTTTGTGTAACTGAGGTAATGTTAGACGTCTAGCTAGCCTTAGCGTTACTGTAGTTAACTGTCAATTACTGTTGCCTGTTTGTTGTAGGCAAATACATTTTTTTCCATTTTCCTGAATGCACCAATACCACTTAAGGTTAACTTGAGTTGACAGTAATTTACTAGCTTACTAGTTAAAAACCAATTAGCTACACCTGTCTGGTTTGTGCTTTTTAGTATTACATACTGTCTGTAAGTTAATTAGCCCCTGTCTCTTGAGGAGACCAAATATTTAACCATATGGGCCAAGACTGAACACTGACCCACAGACTGAATCATCATACAGTTGAACGATTGAGCTTCACTGTGATTTAAAATAAGTGTATATTTAAAAAAATGGGTTCACAAAAGTAAAATATCACATTATTTGTTAATAATGTGTATTCAATATTGTACAGCGTGAATATAATTTTCAAATGACTCTTTTTGAAAAAGAATTGTGCATTTTCCATACTGCCCAAACTTTTTTTGGAATTGGTGTTGTATTTTTGTCTCCATCAGTTAATCTTTTGAACAAAAAAAATTCCACAATCCATAAATATTTTGAGACAGGAGTAAATGTAATTTCAAGGTCAACATGATAATTGAATTTTTTTTGTAAAATCATATCAGTTATGTTATTCAAGTTATGATATTACAGTTTTTCTCTTTTGCTAAAACACTAAAACCCATTGGCTGAACAAAGTACTCAGTTTCCTAAACTCAATTGGGCTGATCAATCTGATATCAATACCTTAAACCCTTTCACATGGTAAAACAGATCTCATTTAGACTGTTCAGCAAAAACTCTAAACACATTCTCATTCTGAAAACACATTCTGCACTCTAATGAACATGTCAAAAAGTTTAATTTTGCAAGAGGAGTGAGCTGGTTTGTGAACAGTGCTTGGAGATAAGGTTGTGTTTAATGTCTTCAGAAACTGAAACAGGGTTTCAGAAATTGTGTTTTAGCAAATGAGAAAAACTGTACACAAGTGAGTAATATGTTATTCATGTCATGTGTGTTTTTATCAGAAATTGAAGCTCTAAATCCTCTTTTTTTCACTCAATGGCCTTTGTGCCATACTATGTGGCCTTTTTGCCCTAAAAATTTTCCTTTCCCCTAAAATGACAAAATTCCAAGCCTGTTCTTGGGTACATCTTTAAGGACACACTGTACTGTTTTACCTTTGGGGTACATCTCTAAAGACAAACTGTGCCATCTTACATCTGGGGTACATCTCTAGGGACACACTGTGCCGTCATACATCTGGGGTTTTCGTTAACGACACACTGTGCCAACCTACATCTGGGCTACATCTCTAAGGACACACTGTGCCATCTTACTTCTGGGGTTGTCACGGTGTGCCAAGGTGAATGAGGGAGAGAGACTGAGACGGTAGATGACACATAGTATATTTATTGTTATCTTCCAGGACATGACCGATAGCAGGGTGCAGTGTACACAGAACACGGAAATACTACTACTAGAACTCCTACTAAACCACGCGCTCTCAAAGTGGCACGGACACTTGACTAATGACACAAACGGAGCATATAATAAGCATACACTTAATACAACGAAACTTCTGTACTGCTGCCAAACGGGAATCCTGGCGAAACAGAAAACAAATACTGTATCCTCACAATGACAGGGTTAAACCATAATATTCGAAACCTACTACTAGTTTGGCAGCATTTTATATAATGCCTAACCAGACCATAATTAGACACAGCTGGACGCAATCCTACTCATTAACACTCCTAGCAACCACTGCTCAAACATAGCCTCTCCCAAACTACCGAGAGGTGCCGGATGTCTTAAAGGGACAGTACATGAATAAAGGGAATCAAAACATAATGCAAAAACCAGACCACTGAACACATGACTAAAGACATACAAGGAATATGCACCTATAAAACTAAGACACTATGCACAGCACTGAACTGGGACAAACCAAAGTGAACCAAAACTAAACAATATACACATGATCTAAGGAGTCCATTTCCCTAGAGGGAACATCTGTAAGGACACCCACGTGTCATCTTACATCTGGGGTACCCCTCTAAGGTTGCATTGTGCTGTCTTACCTCTGGGGAACCCCTCTAAGGTTGGATTGTGCTGTCTTACCTCTGGGGTACCCCTCTAAGGTTGCATTGTGCTGTCTTACCTCTGGAGTTTGGTCCGTAGAACAATTTGTTTGTGTCAGGACTACCCAGGTCATATTTTACTGGGATAGACGGGCCCAAGTTGACATTGCATTGTCCTATTCCATACCTCACTGGGTACCTCTGATTGGATAGAGAAATATAATTCAATAGTATAATTGTTGTGTTAATATGTGTGTGTGTGTGTGTGTGTGTGTGTGTGTGTGTGTGTGTGTGTACTCTACCTTAAACAATCCATATAGATTTCCTCCATACTGGGTAAAAAATTTGCTGTCAGTGTGGTAACGGAGGATGGAGCTGCTTTTCCAGGTTGGATGTAGAGCTTTGTTAGGAACGTGCCACACAGACATGTCCTCTGCAGTGATGTCATAGTACCCAGGATTCTATGAAACAGAAATCCTCTTACAGAAGTGTTGGAAATGTTAAACAGAGAAAATACCTACTACTAGGTACTTTTTGTTCATAATGCAATATTTCACTAGCTGAATCAAATGGGAAAATTAGAGCAATCAGTTTTAAAATCTCTACACTGGTATCAAAAACTTGAGATATTCTGCTTTGTCAGTGTTAAGAAGTTTAAATCAAACCCTTCAGCTGGGTATGTGCTAATTCATGTACAAAAAATTGTTTGACCTATTTGATACCCTTTACGCTCGTGCCTGCTCACCCCTTTCCATATGCCACTGACAGAAGCCCAAATGAACTACAACAGGTAGCTTATTTTGTAAGCTATTTATACACAATTGTTTCATAGTTTATTAATGAACACTGTATCCCAATATAGGCGATAAGTAAGGTTTCGATGTCGAATCCCTTCACAGGGCACATCGTATCAAACAAAGTGGGGTGTAGAGGGATTGGCCATTGGAAGCACAGATTCCACATTCTACACTCAGACATTTTACAACGCGCATACACTTTGCTCCTCTCATCTACAAAGACACAATAGTGTATTTTATGACGCTAATAGTAAAATTACCTAAACCAAAAAAAACACAAATGATTTGTGAATTACCCTGGCTCAGGCCAGGGTTCATTTATGCCGGCAAACATTTTCGGTAACACTTTATTTGGATAGTTTATCTGTAGATGCTTTACAGAGTATCAATAACAATCTACAAAATATCAATAGCATTTCAATAACATTTCAGTTACCTATTTACTAAAACTTACCCTAACCTTAAACCTCATCCAATCCCTAAACTTAACCATTTCCCCAACTCTTAGCCTAACCCTAATTCAAACCCTAACCCTAACCTTAACCTTAGAAAACATTAACTATGTTTTGTAGTAGTTTTTTAGTGTGAATACCTGTAGAGCATCTATAGATGGTCATTTTGACTATCCAAATAAAGTGAAACCAACATTTCTAACATTTTGAGGGGAATTACCCCCTTGGATGGGTGGCTGTGAAGGGGACAATGGCTATCCGTTAAAGACATGGCTGATGACACCATTTATGATGCGTGAAATGCTGTTTAATCGAAAACACACACAAACATGCAGTAGCCTAATTGATGGAACATTCGGCACACTGAAAATACGCTTTAGTTGTTTGGCTAGGACAGGAGGCAATTTACAGTCCTAAAAAAATTGCAGCATTATTTGTGGCTTTTTGTGTTTTACACAACATTTCCATGAATCATGGATGTGTTGATGACATAAATGAGGAAATATTAGAGGACTTAAGGAGACATGATGTTGAAATGCATGTGCTGTTGCCACTTAACCCAAATACCCCAGCAGCAAAATGGGACAGGAGAGCATATTTGACAGAAGAGTGAGGTAAGCAAAGTAATCTTGGTCTAATGTTAGACTACATTGCAAAAATATCACCATACATTCATTGCCTCGTGATTCAGTAAGAGTGAGCCCAAAACATTGGAAAGTATGTCTTTGTGACATTTTCTTTATTTACAATTTGTAAAAAAAAAAAAAAAAATCAATAGCAATCCGCCATTGAACAAGAGTGACTGCTCCCAAAGGGAATGTAAGATGACGCTCAGATTTGGTTTATTGCACGTTACGCCCAAACCACACCTATGACTAATGTAGCTTCTTCAGAACTACCCATTTTCGATTTGTGTCGGACGAAGTAAAGTTTTAAAAAAGTAAAAGTTTGAGACTTATGTTTCAGATCGCTAAAATAGGGCCCTTAGTCCTACCCTTTACTTAAAGTATGACTGAGATGTTTGATAACTAACATTTAGGGCAGCTTTGAGCCAAGAATTTTCTCACCCATAGTTAAGTCTTAGCAGTGTTCTTATGAGTAATTCTGAGAAGCTTGATAAATACGGGCCCAGATCTTCACAAACCAATGGGTGACATCACACTTGTTACAAGGCCTGCTGCTAACGATTATTTGGATAATCGATTAATCAGTTGATTATTTCTTTGATTAATCGATGAATCGTATAAACAGACTAACAAATATTTCCATAACTTTATTTAAAAAAAAATGGGTTACACTTTATTTGGAGAGTCTGACATTCCATCTGTATGTGCTCTACAGATAGTTTGTTGATGATATGACTATCAACAAACTATCAACAAACCATCTGTTGATAAGCAACTAATTGTGTATTTTAAGGGTAGGGGTAAGTTTAGAATATGTTTTAGGGGATAACACTTTATTTTGAGAGTCCATCTGTAGATGCTCTACATATTATCTGCATACTGTCAACAACATTTTAACAAACTATCTACTAACCCTAACCCTAATCCTAACCTTAACCATTCCCCTTATGTTAAACCTAACCTTAACCATTACCCTAAAACATATTCTAAACTTACCCCTACCCTTAAAATACACAATTAGTTGC
>JACXGM010036670.1:0-11321 GCA_016801145.1 Umbra pygmaea
TGTGTGTGTGTGTGTGTGTGTGTGTGTGTGTGTGTGTGTGTGTGTGTGTGTGTGTGTGTGTGTATATGTGTGATGGGTGGGTCTGTGGATGGTGAGAGGTTGTCACAGGTTAGAGCACAGCATTGCAGGGATCAAACCCTCAGGGCTATGCATGAGCGTGACACCAATGAACTGTCAGATGCCAAGGTCCACACCACAGGCTACACACATGCATAAACATAGACACGCAAATACATAAGCATACTACAACAGACATTCCTGCATACAGGACACATAAATTGTATAACCACATGCAGAGGTGAATCAGATATGCACATAAATCCATAAATGGAAAGAGAAGCCCATTAGTAGGACTCCCAGGTCATGGCCGGCAGTGAGACATTCTGTAGTCCTCCGCTTATTCAACATGGACCTGATGAACTCCCTTAAGAAGATGCTTTGAATCAGTTCTATCGGCCATATCCTCGTTCTCTTGCCAAGTCTCAAATGGCACATCACTCCCCACAAAGTGCACTACTCTTTTTAAATGTAGAGCACTTCACAGGGACTAGGGTGCCATTGGGATAGCAAACACTGTCGTCTGGTGTAACCACGGCAACTTCCCCACTGCATCGATTCTACTGACACTGTTTTAAAAACACTGTCTGTTTGTCCGTCTGTCTGCCTACCGCTGCACAGTACATCACTCCCGTTGTGGTCGATTGATGGTTGATTTTTTTCATGACTGCACAGACACAATCAAACGAGTGTGTTGGCATCGATACAATTTGTGAGAATTGACTGGCCATGATCTAAATGGCTTCCGATAGGGTCATGTAAAGCCCACTGAGCATTAACACTGAGTGGGCTAACGGACAGCAGACTACTGAATGAGACCGATCCCTGAAAGGAGTTCTGGAGCAACACAGCACCCACAAGTCAATGACCGTTAAAGTGGGCTAACTGAAGTAAAAAAGCTATATAAAATAGTACATGGTTTTGCTCCAACTTTAGTTTTTTGTGTTGCCTTCAGTATTATTAGCTGGCCTGTATGATGCTCTAACACAAAGAATGCTGGGAACAAAGACAGACTTGAGGCCTACGAATAGCACAGGAACTGTTGTTCCGTCTGTGCGGTTCCTGTGTGTGTGTATAGATGGGATCCCTGTTAAAGCACCTGGTAGTGTTAGGCCGCGCTCCGCAGGAGTCCTGCATTATGCAGAGCTCGCATTTCCAGCCTCCTGCTTCTCCTGCACCGATGTAAAAATAGAAGCAAGCAACGATAGACAGGCAGACCCAGGAAGCCTTGGCTTCAATGTTTACCATACTCTTTCCCAGCCCTCACTACCTCCCTCCCTTTCCTTCTCTCACCTTCCGTCCCTCCTCTCTCCATCTCACCCCGACTCACGCCCTCCGTCGCACAGTTACTGCTCTCCTTATAATCATCCCTTCTATCCTCCGAGGAGAGAGTTTTGAGTTTTTAAATACCTTTTATTATATTGGAAATAAATCAAGAGCAGGCATACCAGAGACGGGGAGAAAAGAGAAGAGAGAGGAGTCTGCGTCACTCTGGAGGACAGGGCTCTTAGAAGTCAGAATGCTTTTCTCCCATCTTTTTATTGACTGTTTAATAAAAACGCTTGTGGGTCACGGCCCCCTAGCTCCTCAGCTGGCTCGTCTCTGCTCTTTCTTTACAACTCTTATATGTATATGTGTCTATTTGTGTAGAGTCCCGCTGTGCTTGTTCCGTTCACCAGTATTGTGATAAGAAAAGACGAGGAAAACATTGTGCAGAGGCCATGTGAGCATATTTCCCAGCATGCAATGTAGGCTCTGAACGTTTACATAACAGTGTCCAACGGCCGGCTGGGGATGTATAAATATTATATGTTATAGAAAGGTTTCTCAAACAAAATCAGGGAAGACTCATCCGGCACTAGTAAAATATGTAATGTATGGCCAACTACTGAATAGATTTATTACGGAATAATTGCCAAGTTACTTAACTGGTAGTCATATCTCAAAAAGGGTGTTGATGTATAAACTGGCATTTATGTGATGCGGGCGTAACATATAAGGTCTCTTGTTGATTTGCAAAGCTCTTAGAATAGTCATAATGAATTGAAGTGCCTTGGGTTGGATTGGGCATCTATGGGCTGCTATGGGCTGATCAACACAATCCTGGAGAACTACTGCTGTGAAGGTTCTGGTCTAACCCCAGTTGTGACCTAACTAGGATTGGACTTATCCTACATGAAGGTAGTTCTTCAGGAATCGTGTTGGTGTTTAAAATCTACACGAGTGTAGCACTTCAGAAATATGTTTGGAGATTAAACCTACAGACAAGTAGCTCTTCAGGAAAAGTGTAGCTCTCAAGGGTTGTAGAGAACTAAAAGGACGTATAACTCCAGGAGGCGGGTTGGGCCGCCCTGATCTAGCTAATAATAGGGTTGTAGTGCACTTCTAGCACTGTGCTGCTACAGTACAATATACCATAGCCTCTACTGAGGGCACAGAGTGGAGACAGAACGGAGTGACTCCCCCCTGACAGCCAGGCAGTCTGGGATGCTTTGAGCTCACGCATCAATAACAGCAGCATGCAGCACTCGATAAGACTACAGCTATCAGGACTACTGTTCAAACTCAAAGAGGAGAGAGAGAGCGAGCGAGAGAGGGAGGAAAGGAGAAAGACAGATATACGGTAGTCAGAAACTGAAAAAACAAGTTTTTGAAACTTGTGCACTAAACACTATGCTCCTATCCTCCTGTGAGCTAGATGTTTGGACGCACAATATAATGCTTAGCAACAGTCAGAATATGTAACGATGATACTCTCACCACCAGCAACATATCAGCTCCTATTAGCTGGGGAAAGAAAGTACATTGATGATGTTTAATGTTGCATAAGGTTCTATGTATTCAAAGATTTAACATTAAAACAATAGCTGCTACAGTCCTGCTATAGTTCTAAAAACCCCGTCCCCAATGGCAAAGAAATAACCATGCATAAAATATAACCCATATTTTGTTGTCATTTGCTTCAGAAACGAGCTATCAAGTCGGTATGGGTTTATTTAAATAGCAAATCAAACTCTTCTTATATTTCTTTCATGAGAATTTTGAGAAAGCTTTAGAGGGGAAAACAACAAAAGGAGCCTGAGAAACGAGCGGCGGCTGAGCGTAACAAACAGGCACCAATACCAGATCAGAACACACCAAGCCCCCTCAGTAACCCGGGTAAATACACGTTCACATCAGACATTCAGAAATGCACCAGGAACCGTATCATACACCAAGCCACCTGTCTCGTTCCTTTGAATTACCATTTGGTTCTGTATTTTCAAAGCTTGCGGCATGGTTAGGCCTTTGATGCATTTTTTTCTCAATCTTTCTCCATTTTCCTGTCTTTTTTTTGATGGAGCACCTTGGCAGTATGAAAGGGGCTCCTAAAGGAGTTGAGAGTAATTCAGCAGTGTGTCAGGATGGCTCCATGCTGGCGCAGGGATACAGTGGCTGGGAGCATGGGGCGGGGAGCCAGTAAGAGAGGGAACGCTAACCCAGGGGAAGATACACGGCAGGGGCTCAGAGAGAGAGAAAGAACCTCAGAGACCCACTCTGCTCCAACTGTGCTGCTTTCTCAAGGTCAATCACACAACCGCGTGCGCACGCACGCACACACATACATACACACAATGCTGGGTAGACAGACACATAGCCAGGTACACACATACAAAAAAGCTGGAGCTACACACACAGTCCTTGAGCATGCATGTGCACACATTCACACACATGCTCACACGCACAGAAAAATACAGAGATCCACTCAAAGTAAAGGAAAAAACGATGAGCTGCTCAATGCATCTCCATCTTGGGGACGTATCATATAGAACAATCTATGGTGTTTATTAGCCACGTCAAAGTTGACCATCTGGTGATAAAGAGCTCATTATTCCAACAGAGATGCTCCGTGTATTTATGATAATAGACCAAATGCTTATATTGATTTGTCTGTCTCTTGTTATGTGTGCATGGCAGCTCTTTGTCAGAGTGACTGAGGTTTATTCTGCTTTGAAAGCCCACTTACTCTCCCTTGTAAAAGATCCTTTCACCTTTTGGTCAAAATTGTCTTTTTCCTTTGGGGTTTTAGCCAGCCGCCACAAATTTACTGTTGTTTATTAATGAGGCAGGGACAATTCCCCAAACAATGTGTTTCATGTCACAATAAAATAGCAGTTTTTTATGGCTTGTAGCTGTAAAGCACTATTAAATAGATAAAACACCAAGAAACGGGCATCTGGAGGATTATAAAAACAATTGCCTTTGCGTTGATACACTCACAGAGCCACAGCAGTAGCTCAATCCATCTTGTGTGCAGACAACACGAGCTCCTCTTCCATTACACTGTTGTAGGCTGCCCCCATCTGGACAGGCGTAGAACTGTCAGTAAAAAAGGTAACTCATTACCAAGTGGTATACTGCCCTCTAGCTTTATTTTAGCACAAACGAAATAAAACCAACCAATAAATATCCTGTAGGTACTGTATCTTTAGGCTATTGTAAAATAATAACACACTCATTGGTGAAGAATTATCAAAATGTTACAATGTATATTTTTTATATTTAAGTTAGCGAAGGGTGAATAAGGGAAATCTCTCATTTATTTTAATTTACATGTCCTTGCTAACGAATTTCAAAAAATGGAAAAAAAATTCTAATAAATAAATAATAACATAAACTATTATCAATACTAACATGGCTACAGTGTTTAAACAAAGAGTGTACGTATGTGTAAATTTACAGTGACCCCCCCCAATACGTATTGGAACTTTAATGTCAAAATTTATATTTTTATTGTTCACACGAGGCATATAAAAATATAACTTAAAGATGAATATATGCAGCCATTTTGACCTGTTGCTTGTTTTGAGGAGTTTTGGACTTAAGTTTCCTCTTCAGTGTGTGAAATTGTATGTTCAATCATATTTAAGTCATTATTTATTCTTCCTACTCCAAAAACCTTTCACTTTCAGTCTAAAACCTTCCACCTTTACCCAAATGAACGCCTTGTTTGCATTGGTAGTATTTTTTAAGTCATTGTTTTGTTGCATTGTGAAGAGCTGCCCAATATTTCTGGTGGCATTTCCTGTACATTGTTAGCCAAGAGGCTTTTATACACTTCTGAATTAAACTTACTGATGCCGTCATTTGTTACATCATTCAAAAGATGAGTGAGGCTGTTCCAGAAGCAGTCATGCATGTCCATGCCATGATACTACCTCCACCATCCTTCACAGATGAGGTGGTGTGTTTTGGATCATCTACAGATCCTTTTTTATCTCTCCACACTTGTTTCTTCCCATGACACTTTGATAAAGGTTCCTCCATCCTTTCTGATTTTGGTGCTGATCAGTGCTTCCATTATTGCTGATCAGAGTTTGCTTTAGTGAAGCTTTGCATTTCTGCTGCCAAAGTCTTCTGCGAACACTAGATGGGGACACCTTCAACCCAGCATCCTGGATGGTGTTGAAGATTTCACTGACACTTATTTTAGGGTTGTTTTTCTCAGCTTTGGTCATTCTTCTATTATTAAATGCCATTGTTTTCCTTGGCTTATCTGGTCATTGCCAATTGTTGAAGACACCAGTGTTTTGTCATGACATTCCAAACTGTTGATTTGGCAACTTTTGTTTTCTGATTCTAATTGAGTTTCTCTTTTCTTTTAGCATCCAAATCTCTTGCTGTTCTTTCAGACAACTTCCTAGTCTTCATGTTCGGATATGCATCCTGACACCAAATGTAGAGTCCAAAAGCAAAAGCAAACAAAGAAATAGACTACACATTCACAGCACTTTCATTCTACAGCAAAAATAGCAATTTTGACATTTGATGCAATCAGAGTATCAACAATGAGTATACTGTCGTCACTGCCTACAGTTTACATGTACAGATATATTTTATACATATATATATATATATTACAGTTGGCTTCATAATTACTGGCACCCCCTACTGGCAATGTGCAAACAATTATAGAGAAAAACTCAAAATACCAACATTGTATTATATTATGCTTTATTCTCTAGTCACCTTCTTAGGCAAGGCAATTTTATTTGTATAGCACATTTCATACATAGCTGCAATGCACTGTGCTTCACACAAAAACAATTTAAAAAAAATATGGAACTGCAAACAATTTTAGCAGTAGTATATAAAAAGAAAAAATATATATATAACAACAGCAAAGAGTCCATTTTAGAAATAAATAAATAAATGGATAGATAAAAAGACTTATATTTAAAAAAGCAATAGATTAACTATAGAACACATCTGAGAAAAACTTTAGCCTTGTTTTAAAAATGGCAATAGTTGGGGCGTTTTTTATGTTCTTTGACAGCTGGTTCCAGAGATGAACGCCATAGTAGTTAAAAGCGGTTCTTATCATATGGTTATTGATAGAAAAGCTGTCTATTTTCTTTTGCTCATCCTTAAGTTTTTATTTTTGTTATTTTTATACTGCATTGTTGGAACGGGCACAAGGTTTTCACTGTACAAAAATGTATATTCTTCAAACAATTCTACCTCAGTCAAAGGTTGGATATCTCTCATTTTTATTTAAGACCAAGCTAATAAACAGTGACATCATTTTAGGATATTTTTTGCTCATCTTCAACAAAGGGGACAATTATTATGTACGGTGATGTATTTAAGAATTTTTACTTGGATCTAATAAATGGATGACATGTTATCATGCTTGTGTCCAAACTGTGCAACCCAAAATATTAATTAATTAATTACTCAACACTGATAGAAAATCTGTATAAGTTGATAAATCATGGGGTAAATTGGTCTGAAAATGAGTGTTGCAGCAAATGTTCCATCATGAAATGTTTTCTGAAAGGCCTACTGTGAGGCAACACACAAATCATGTTTAGTTCCATCAAAAAGGCTTTAAGTGGTACTGTGGCATCATGAATTTAATTTATTTAATATAAAGTCATTTCAAATATGATGACTGCAACACACTCTTTAATTATTTCTTCAATTTTCAAGAAAGGATTTAGAGTTTGTATAATTTAACAGACTTTATGAATGCACATCATAAAGCCAAGTTGTCATGTCATTTTACACCACTACCCATGAGGTAACAAACTCGTTAAATCCCTGTTATCTTTTTTATAGTGCCCTAGTGGTTACAATATCTTCCTAACATGTTTGTTAATGCTTTGGGATGTGTGTCAATATTTCTGTTCAGTTGTGAATTGGCAGGCAACAAATAAGCCCAGTCAGTTCTAGTATTGTGTTAAAGTAACATCAAATACATATTTTATAAACAGGTTAATATTATCCTGCATCAAACAAGTAAACCTCAACCTAAATGTTGGTTGTTTTTGTAAATCTATTTTTTGAGCTGTTAGCCATTTACAACCTTAATTCTGAAAAGGATGGGGCAGTATGGAAAATGCTAATAAATACAAAGAGAAGTGATTTGTAAACATACTTTGACTTGCATTTTTTTTAAACGTATAAAACAAGTTATTGGATGCTTTACCTAATCAACTGCATAGTTTTTGGTGGTAAAAGTTTATTTTGAAATTGATGCATGTAACACATTCCAAAAACATTGGAACAAGGGGCAATTTAGGACTAATAGAAAAAAGAAAATGATATTAAACAGGTGAAGCAATCGTGTAATTATAGTATATAAGGAGCATCCAAAAAAGGCCTAGTCCTTCAAGAGTGTAACATCCGGCCCAGTATGGACTTTCCCTTTGGTTTTGTTAGTTTGTCTCGTGTGTTATATGTCTACCTTTGTTGTTCTTCAGTGCTATGCATCGGTGGTTTTGTTATTCGGTTTAGTTACACATGTTTCCTTTTGAGTTACTGTCCTGTGTGTTTTCATTGTTCAGGTTTCTACCCCATTTGTGTTATGTTTTGGTTCCCCCTGGTGTCCCTTTCGTGTCTAGCATATTGGTTCAGTTCTCCCATATTTCCCTTCAGTGTTTGATCAGTTCCCAGGTGTTCCTTGTTGTCCCCTCGTTTGGTGTGGTATTTAGTTTGTGTGTTTTGTTCAGTCCATGTCGCTTATTGTCTCCTGTTACATGTTCTCCTGGTGTGTTGTAGGTTGTGTACTTATATATATATTTAGCCCCTCGTGGCAGTTTTGTTTTGTCTCAGTATTTCTACAATAAAGTCTATTTGATTAATTGCACGTTCTTCACGCCTGTCTCTCAATCCACTACGACGGCGCTTTGTGATAAAGAGCAACGGTGGGTGAAGGTTCCCCTATCTGCAGTTGATCAAACAGAAGGCTATAGTGCAGTCCTTGGTGTTAAACAATGATCAATAGGCTATATAGAGCTGCCATTGTGCTGACGCAATTGTGCTCTTTTCCATTGCTGAATATCTATAGTTGAAGTTAGACACACATCAGTCTATTGATGTATAGGAGGCTGTGGTATAAGCTAATAGATGGAGATACGGGATCGGCATGGCATAGTGTGCTAAGTTGCAAGATTGCAGGATAGTCTACATCGCGATGGTTATGAGTTCGAGCCCAACCATGAGTTCTCTGAATTTCCTCAGGCCCCCTGCACTAGGCAGAGCAAAATTAGCATAGCTTTGCCCGGGATTTGGGAAGATAAGTCAGATAAGTCTATCCTGCCCATTGACTGTATATATCACTGGACGTAACATGTGTGACGTCACCCATTGGATTGTGAAGATCTGATTTGGGTCATCGAATTTGCCGTTACGGGTGCAGACATCTTGGTTGCGGATGTGAGGATTTTAGATGAGAGGGAGGGGTAATCTAGCTAGCTAACTGATATTAATTGGGATGCTAATGAAATGCTAATGTATTAAAACAAAATGTTAAACAAAATGTAATGTTACTTACCGTAAAAACTGAACTACCAACTCAATTGAGTGTCTTGTCGTACATCGAACGCCATAGCCACGACCTAAACACCCCTTTAAACACCCCATAATTAAAAAAATTGACATCATTATGTATTGCTGAAGGCTTAAATATAGCGATTGACACCATATATTATGAAAATGTTTACTGAGGTAATAAATCAAGTGAGAAGTATCTCTCATTCTCGTAGACTATTACAGAAACCAAGCTCTTTTGCAACCGGACGTATTACCCCCAGATGGAATTCAGAGCGAACGCAGGTTTAAGGTACTTCCGCATTTGCGTCACTTTGCCAAACCGGATGCTCGCCCTGTGATCCTGCTATGTCGCTCTACAGCGACTCCTTTATTTCAGATCGGGCACCTGTGAATTCAATAGCAGAAGTATAGTCGGTGGTCCAAATAAAGGCTTCCATGTTGGGTGAGCAGTGCGAAAAAGAATTGGTGGCTCGGGCGACATTCCGTTGGATGAACCATGTGCGCAGCCCTCGTCATCCCACAGATCTGTACAAGGAGCTACGGAGCTGCCGACAAGGCAGGATTAGAGAGGGAAATGTGAAAATCTGGAGAAATCACTAAAGAATTTTGGGTGCCAGATACGTCCTAGCATTATGGAAGCTATGTATATATATGGTGGCATAATTTGTCATGTTAGGGTTAGTTTTGCCACACGAACTGTACTTTGACCTGGTTGTTCTTTGATGTTGATGTTTGTAAGTGCGGCTCTGATTAACATGGCTACTGTTCAACTACAGCATGTGTCTGTTGTTATTGCATACCTCTGAAACATGGTGTCAGAATGACTAGCCTTCCACTCGCAATTCAGATAACAGCACAAAATAATTACTTACATCAGATTAGACCATGGCACGTATAAACAACATTCTTCACCTGAGGAGATGAAGATGGGCGGCAATGTGAACAAACTGGGAACATTTTAGAGCAGAGTTTGAGGACTTCATCCAGGCATCCACACTGAGAAGGGTCATGGGCAGCGAGTTTCGATATATTTATGAGCACAAACTCTCAGCGGATCAAAGAAACAATGTGAAATCCATTTTTGATGCACTGTAGGGATACTTCAAGCAAGCAAAGAATGTGATCTATGAAAGATCGTTGGGAACTGCAAACAGAAGGAAGGCGAACCCATTGACAGGTTTGTCATCCGGCTAAGAGAGAAAGCAACAACACGTGAGTACGGAACATTATGGGACAAAATAAAATGCAATAAAGTAGTTATAGGCATCACAAGAGATGATAAGCGCCGCCATCTTTTAAGGGAAAGTAATGTAAATTTGAACGTACAGTGCCTTGCGAAGGTATTCAGCCTCCTTGAACTTTTCGACCTTTTGCCACATTTCAGGCTTCAAACATAAAGATATGAAACTGATTCTTCTTTGTGAAGAATCAACAACAAGTGTGACACAATCATAAAGTGGAAAGAAATTTATTGGATATTTCAAACTTTTTTAACAAATAAAAAACTGAAAAATTGGGCGTGCAAAATTATTCAGCCCCATTAAGTTAATACTTTGTAGCGCCACCTTTTGCCTGCGATTACAGCTGTAAGTCGCTTGGGGTATGTCTCTATCAGATTTGCACATCGAGAGACTGAAATTTTTGTTCATTCCTCCATGCAAAACAGCTCCAGCTCAGTGAGGTTGGATGGAGAGCGTTTGTGAAAAGCAGTTTTCAGTTCTTTCCACAGATTCTCGATTGGATTCAGGTCTGGACTTTGACTTGGCCATTCTAACACCTGGATATGTTTATTTGTGAACCATTCCATTGTAGATTTTGCTTCATGTTTTGGATCATTGTCTTGTTGGAAGACAGATCTCCGTCCCAGTCTCAGGTCTTTTGCAGACTCCATCAAGTTTTCTTCCAGAATGGTCCTGTATTTGGCTCCATCCATCTTCCCGACAATTTTAGCCATCTTCCCTGTCCCAGCTGAAGAAAAGCAGGCCCAAACCATGATGCTGCCACATTTTGACAGTGGGGATGGTGTGTTCAGGTTGATGAGCTGTGTTGCTTTTACGCCAAACATAACGTTTTGCATTGTTGCCAAAAAGTTAGATTTTGGTTTCATCTGACCAGAGCACCTTCTTCCACATGTTTGGTGTGTCTCCCAGGTGGCTTGTGGCAAACTTTAAATGACACTTTTTATGGATTTCTTTCAGAAATGGCTTTCTTCTTGTCACTCTTCCATAAAGGACAGATTTGTGCAGTATGTAGGGGTGCAACGGATCATGAAACTCACGGATCGGATCGGTTTTCGGATCAGAGTCACGGATCGGATCATTTTTCGGATCAGCAAAATAAAAAAATATAAAATAATTGGAATTTGGGTTAGTTGTTTTTATAATTTTCAGTGGTTATGATGAGCAATTTGAGAGATAAATTTGGTTAATATTGATCGCTGTTTAGGT
>JACXGM010036671.1:0-11361 GCA_016801145.1 Umbra pygmaea
CATTTGTGAATTTTCTGTGCTTTTAAATTTTTGTGTGTGCATGTGTGAATTTTCTGTGCATTTGTGTATCCTGTGTGTGTATTTATGAATCATGTGTGTGCATGTATGAATCATGTGTGTGCATGTATGAATCCTGTTTGTGCATATGTGAATGTAGTGTGTGCATTTATCTTTATTGAGACTGTTTTAGCTCCATATGACTCAGTCATTTTTTAGGATTGTATAATCTAGTAAAAGAAATGGACAAATACAAGCAGTGTGTGGACAGTGCACAGTAAAAGTGTACAGCGTGTGCGCAGCTTTCATACTACGATACATACATTTAATCAACTTTTTTTTTATTCTGCAATTTTCCGCCCCGTCCAGCAGATGGCACCCCAGGCGGCCGGCCCTGTCGGAACCTTCTACACAATATCAGCTTACTCCAACCCATACTCTTTTTCACAGCAACCCTGACCAGGAAGAGGGGTGGCTGACCCCAAAGGGGACATTCTTCATAATAAAAGAACAACATAAACACCATACATTGCACTGAACGATAAAGAAGATATTGATACATATATGAACAAATATATAAGAACTAAACAAACTTAAATGAGTCCATATCCCTTAGTCTATGTACACCAGCCCTCACTGGGCTGGCGTAACAGACTGCAACCAAACACTCCCTGTAGACTTGGTACATTAAATTAAATAGTTTAAACAATAGTTTAAACATTTTGTGTCATTTGTTCACTCAGACCTGAACTTTTTGTCCATTGGATGTAAAAATGGCACTTAAAAAATGCCAAAAAGTTTTAAAGAATTTTGTCACAACCATCCCAGGGCTGGAATGGACACATTAATTGAGAATTGGACTCACATATTTGTAAATAGATGTTTATGTTTATTGTTAGGATAGTTATATATATGGGTTTATTGATTATTATCATTAAGTGTGCGCCACTCCCTGTTCTACTTTGCCTATTTGAGTTGATTGAAAGATGTCTTGTTTAAGCATTCTGTTCCGCTATAGAGCATAGAGTCATTTATAATTGTTCTGCCTTCTGTTTAGCAGTAGAGAAATTGCATACGCTCTGCACTGATCTATGTCTCGATAAAGCAGAGTAATAATATATATATATATATATATATATATATATATATATATATATATATATATATATATATATATATATATACACTCACCTAAAGGATTATTAGGAACACCCGTTCAATTTCTCATTAATGCAATTATCTACTCAACCAATCACATGGCACATGGTCCTGGTCAAGACCATCCCCTGAACACCAAACTGAATGTCAGAATGGGAAAGAAAGGTGATTTAAGCAATTTTGAGCTTGGCATGGTTGTTGGTGCCAGACGGGCCGGTCTGAGTATTTCACAGTCTGCTCAGTTACTGGGATTTTCACACAACCATTTCTAGGGTTTACAAAGAATGGTGTGAAAAGGGAAAAACATCCAGTATGCGGCAGTCCTGTGGGCGAAAATGCGTTGTTGATGCTAGAGGTCAGAGGAGAATGGGCCGACTGCTTCAAGCTGATAGAAGGGCAACTTTGACTGAAATAACCATCGTTACAACCGAGGTATGCAGGAAAGCATTTTTTGAAGCCATAACATGAACAACCTTGAGGCAGATAGGCTAACAGCAGAAGACCCCACCGGGTAGCACTCATCTCCACTACAAATAGGAAAAAGAGGCTACATTTTGCAAGAGCTCACCAAAATTGGACAGTTGAAGACTGGAAAAATGTTGCCTGGTCTGATGAGTCTCGATTTCTGTTGAGACATTAAGATGGTAGAGTCAGAATTTGGCGTAAACAGAATGAGAACATGAATCCATCATGCCTTGTTACCATTGTGCAGGCTGGTGGTGGTGGTGTAATTGTGTGGGGGATGTTTTCTTGGCACACTGTAGGCCCCTTAGTGCCAATTGGTTTCTGACCATGTCCATCCCTTTATGGCCACACCATGTACCCATCCTCTGATGCCTACTTCCAGCAGGATAATGCACCATGTCACAAAACTTGAATCATTTTAAATTGGTTTCTTGAACATGACAATGAGTTCACTGTACTAAAATGGCCCCCACAGTCACCAGATTTCAACCCAATAGAGCATCTTTTGGATGTGGTGGAACGGGAGCTTCGTGCCCTGGATGTGCATCCCACAAATCTCCATCAACTGCAAGATGCTATTCTATCAATATGGGCCAACATTTCTAAAGAATGCTTTCAGCACCTTGTTGAATCAATGCCACGTAGAATTAAGGCAGTTCTGAAGGCGAAAGGGGGTCAAACACAGTATTAGTATGGTGTTCCTAATAATCATTTAGGTGAGTGTGTGTATGTATATATATATATATATATATATATATATATATATATATATATATATATATATATATTATCGTTATGCATACCTGCAATGTTACTCCTGTTGTGCACTCCCCTGACTGTTCATATATAAATTCAACAAACCATCTACCTGCCTTGGTCTCACTTCCTCTCTACAAACCTTAACTGTGACAAATGTGTTCTAATGTATATGGTGATTTTTGTAGCTTCTTTCATCAACCCCTCTTAGTTTAAATCTTGGAATTTCATTGCTAACAAATGTTTAATAATGATTATACTATAATTATACTTTAATTATGCAAATATAAACAACATTACACACCTAGCTCAAAATGGGAAGTTTTAAAAATAATTTTGTTAATCAAAAAAGTCCCAGGCTTCATATTTGATATACAATATATTCTGATTGAAGGTCTGTAAATATTCAGTGACAAAAATATGCCAATATAGAACGGAGAGACGTCAAACACTTCATAGCACTCAGTACTGGACGTGTTTGACTGTCTAACTCTGTCTGTCTCCTTCTTCCTTTCTCTCTTCCCCCATGGGATTCAGTTAACTGCAAAGCCATCACAAATGCATGAGTGTGTGATATAAACAAGTCTAGACATGTTGTCCCTCCCCAACCTTCATCTCTCCACTTTCCTACATCTTCAGATAAAGACAAAGATTTACGCTTCTTCCCTTCTCATAATTACAGGGAAATACCATAACTGTCAAGCAAACAAGGGAGAATCTCTGCAGTTGTTACTAGCAGATATTAACATAATGAATAGATGTTTGTGTGCGTGTTCTGTCCTTCAGGCCTCTGAGAGGATCCAGACAAACACTGAGAGACTAACCCACTGTGTGTCCTTATGGGATGACCTGCAGTCTATGGAGCAGGACATCGACCAATGGACAGCATCTTCATTTGCTGACATTACTGAGGGTGTGGCCAATCTTAGCGACAAGCACAGGGCAGAAACACACCTTGCCACCTTCCAGGTTAGACCAAACTAACCAACATGTTTTAACAACATGAAATTGTATTAGATGTTCAAGTACACCAAGAAATAGCATAGATATAGATATGGAAATTTTAAGGTTCCATACTTTCATAGAATTTTCACAAACCTTTTGCTGAAAACAATGCCTTACTTTTTATCAGTGAGTCCAGAGTGAAATATAACCAATAAAAAAAACATATTTATTGTTGGTTTTGGAGTATAAATAAATAATTATATTTTACTGTCAGCTCCACTTCAAGAATGTCAATTTCCAGAGTGTGTTCTAACAGGTGGAATTGGAGAAGCAAGAACTCAGGCTGGAAGCACTACAGGAGAGAGTTGCTAAGCTGAAGGACCTGGCCAAGCTACAGGAGACCCCCATTCAGTTGCAGGTGAGTTTTGGACTAATTAGCCACAGTCTTCTATCCCCGCCAAGCTGTCTGATCCCAGAATCTTACATTGAACTACTACACAAATATCTGTCTGTTTTTGAGCCATTAATAGTTGTTCAATTGGGGTTGGTTAGAGCTGTTAGTTTGTTTTAGGGGATGATGAGTACAAACATATGCAGGGAAGTGAATTTGAGAAACATTCAAATCAAATTGCATTCAAATTCGTTTTTGCTAATCAGTGATTGGAAACTTCACTTGTCGAAACTGAAAGTAGAAATCTCACACCGGTTTGCTTCTGACCCTCTGAAGGTGCTGGAGGGTAACCTGAGGAAGAAGATCAGTCATGCCCAGGGGGTGTACGACCAGGCCAGACACTCTCTGACTTACTTCAGCTTCCAAAAGCAGCGACTGGAGGACCTCATGTCCCAAATGACTGAGCGGCTGGAGCATGTGGAGAGCTCCCTCTCTGAGTTGACAGAGCCATCAGGACTGGAGAATATGGCTAGAGTCAAGGTTTATTATAATACTGACAATATTACCCTTTTCATTTCAACCAATCAGATAAAGAATCTTGCATGGACAGGATGCTTTACTGGTTAGGTACAATTGGGAAAGAGAAAATGTAGATATATCTCTGCTGAAACTATAAAATGAACTTGCTGCAACAGTACATGTGCACCAGAGGCAGTGGTTTTAACCGCTGAACCATTCTAGTCCACTGATGTGGTCATTTATGATGACAAACCCATTCACAAACCACCATTGGCCTGTTATTTCCTTATCTCAGTTATTGATAATACATTATTTTGTGTTCTATTCAAATCTATATCCACCCAAACCCTAAATATCACTGTGCTCCCCTCTACTCAGGATCTTCAGAGCCACATCCAGATGCAGAGAGATGATATTGAGTCGACCAGGGAAACCCTGGCCTCTTTATGCAGGTCCCACCCCTCCCAAGAGCTAACCCGTCTGTCGGCAGACCTCACCTTGCTCACTAAGAGGACCGAAGCTGCAGCCCAGCTCAGCTCCAAAACTCGTGGGATCCTTCAGGATGCACTTCAGCTACGCTTCAACAGTGAGTATACAGTTAACCCAGTTAACCCATGTTCAACAGTGAGTATACAGTTAACCCAGTTAACCCATGTTCAACAGTGAGTATACAGTTAACCCAGTTAACCCATGTTCAACAGTGAGTATACAGTTAACCCATGTTAACCCATGTTAACCCAGTTAACCCATGTTCAATAGCGAGTATATAGTTAACCCAGTTATCCCATGTTAACACAGTTAACCCATGGTCAACAGTGAGTATACAGTTAACCCATGTTAACCCATGTTAACCCAGTTAACCCATGTTCAACAGTGAGTATACAGTTAACCCATGTTAACCCATGTAACCCAGTTAACCCATGTTCAACAGTGAGTATACAGTTAACCCATGTTAGCCCATGTTAACCCAGTTAACCCATGTTCAACAGTGAGTATACAGTTAACCCATGTTAACCCAGTTAACCCATGTTCAACAGTGAGTATACAGTTAACCCATGTTAACCCAGTTAACCCATGTTCAACAGTGAGTATACAGGTAACCCATGTTAACCCAGTTAACCCATGTTCAACAGTGAGTATACAGGTAACCCATGTTAACCCAGTTAACCCATGTTAACCCAGTTACCCAGTTAACCCATGTTCAACAGTGAGTATACAGTTAACCCATGTTTGTTATTCTCAATTACAATTTGACAGTTGCATTTCCTGACATTAGTTTCCATTAGAATACTATTCTCACTGATTGCTGTCTCCAATACAACACATTTCAGCTCCAAAATAACCTGTGCTTGTAATACATAGACTGTAGCCTGTGAACAGCTAGGGGACAGTGGGAGAATAGGTTATGTTAAAGTAGGACAACGCAAAACCGCACAGTGTTTGACATGACAGAGTAGCTCAGGGCACTGGGAGCAGTAGAAAAGCGGCACTGTTTAATGCGTACCAGAGCAACTACAACTGATTGATCCCTGCAGATACCTTTTATTGGCACCAATACAACATCACATAGTATTTTTAAATGCCACTGGTGCCATGAGATAGCCTTTTGATTAGCTAGGACATTCCCTAAGGCGTTCTCAAACTGCAGGTTCTGACACGCTTTCACACTCTCATGCATGCATACATCCACACCTAAGCACATGGACACACGCACCTGTGTCTCTGATGGTGCTGTCGCCTTCGTCACCGTTGCTCTCGTGGGGAATCATTTGGGCTTGTTGCCAAGGCAACTGGTGTCTGCACCATGCAGACACGCCTACACAGCCCATCTGCCTCACTATCTCTCTCCCCTTTTTCTCTCCCTGTCCACACCCCCCCAACTTCAATTATCCTTCCCCCTCTCTTCCATTATCTTCTCCTCACTCCCTATCTAACTCCGTCTTTTTGTCATTTGTTTTTTCTTTCCGTCGGAGCAGATGTTGTTCAGGAGTTTAAATCCTGGCTCCTGGAACGAAAGGCAGAGCTAAAAGAATGTTTTGACCAATCAGGCAATGTCACCTTCCTGGGAACCAAAGTGGATAGGCTAAAGGTACATTCAATCAATCTTAAGTGCTTTTTGTTTTTACTTGAGTCTTACTATTCTGTTATACGGCCAGCGGTTTGCTGCTCTTTACCTAGACAATCAAATACTGGATTTAACTGGCCAAGAAGTTACATTTTGACAATAGCGAAACTGGCCAATTGAGCCTAGTGATTACTTCAGCGATTGACTGAAATTCTACATACGTACCTGCTCTTTGAGGTCAGTTTAATCATAACACATGTCCAGTGGCTTTCGTAATCCAGGTTTTTCAACATCTGCTCTTTGCTATACTGCTTTTCTATTGTTCATAGCTATTTAACAACATTTCTCTTCTGTCCCCTAGGTGGCGCTGGATAGTTTGGAGGTAGGCGAGGAGCGCCTGAGCCAGGTGTGTGCTGAGGCAGAGAGTCTCCTGATTTACCTGTCAAAAGCAGGGTCAGGACAGGTACATGAACAGCTTTCCTACTGCAAGAGGGATTGGGAGGAATACAAGAGGAAGTGCAGACAGAGCCAACTAGACCTAGAGGAGGGCATCACCATAGTAACAGGGTGAGCGTGTTTATTTTAACAAGTTTTCATTTGTGTATTTACCGGAAATTACAAACAAGGTGGGGCCGTAGTTATAGCATTTGAACATCCAAAAGGTTGCTAGATCAAATCCCCATGCCAGCATGGTAAAATATTTTGTTCTGTCCCTGAGCAAGGCAGTTAATCCTAATTGCTCCCAAATCATTGCTGAAAATGAGAATGTGTTCTCAGAGAATGTGTACATTACATGAATTAAATAATTGCTATTTGTTGACATTATAAACTATGAATCTGCCTCATCTCGGCAAGTCTAAACAAGTTTGGGTGAGTTGAAGGTCATGACATGTCTTCCTCTTAAGCATCCATGCGTTTTGCTTAGTCAGACGACACCAGATAGCTTGGAGGTATGTTAGACCTCTGCAGCTCTTGAAATCCCTTATCAAGGAATTTTAACTAGGGAAGTTAATTGGCTTGTTTTAGTTGTAGTCACATTGGTAGTGTTCCACTCCACCAGGTTTGAGGACAGTTTGGAAGGTGTGAGGGACTGGCTGGAACAGATGGAGCGTAGCCTGAAAAGAGAGACTCCTCTGGGGGGAGAGGAGCAGCCAGGAGTCCCTGACACCACTGACGAGTTGGAAAGAGTGGAGGAGATCCACAGAAAGCTGCTGACAAAGAGGTTTGTGTGTGTTGGGTTCTACAGAGCATTAATATTATACAGGTGGCTAGGTTTACTGTCATTTTGTTGTTGTCGGCACTCAATAATGTAAGTCGCTCTGGATAAGGTTGTCTGTTAAATCACTTAAATGTAGTGATGTCATTTCTAGATTGTTGCCTGCATAATAAAAAATATGTTGTTTGAGCCTTAAGTAAGCAGGTAACCCTATGTGCTTTGTGTGTTCTCTGTCTACTAAAAGGGGCTATTTGTAGAATTTGAAAAGTAACAACAGAACTTCTGTCTCTTTCAAGAGACCAGTTTAATAGTTAAAAAATCTGAAAACAATGTATATTGAGCAGTGATCCCCTAAACTCCTTATGCCCTCATTACCAATGCCTGTTCAAATGGCAAAATATGCACTGCATAGTGTAGGGAATCATTGTTCAATCTAAACTGCGGTTTCTGATTATTAAAACATCATGAAATACATGTTCTACAGCTTTGGGAAACTGGTGACTGAAAGAAAACAAGTAATTCTGTTTTCACTGAATTCTAGACAATTCTCCTTTAATATCCACTCATTAGGTACACCTTGCTAGAACCAGATTGGAACCCACATTGCCTTCAGAACTGCCTTATTTCTTTATGGCATAGATTTGACAAGATGCTGGAAACATTCCTCAGAGATTTGACAAGATGCTGGAAACATTCCTCATAGATTTGACAAGATGCTGGAAACATTCCTCATAGATTTGACAAGATGCTGGAAACATTCCTCATAGATTTGACAAGATGCTGGAAACATTCCTCATAGATTTGACAAGATGCTGGAAACATTCCTCATAGATTTGACAAGATGCTGGAAACATTCCTCAGAGATTTGACAAGATGCTGGAAACATTCCTCATAGATTTGACAAGATGCTGGAAACATTCCTCATAGATTTGACAAGATGCTGGAAACATTCCTCAGAGATTTGACAAGATGCTGGAAACATTCCTCATAGATTTGACAAGATGCTGGAAACATTCCTCATAGATTTGACAAGATGCTGGAAACATTCCTCAGAGATTTAGGCAATATTGACACTATTGCATAACGCAGTAGCTGCAGATTTGTCGGCTGCACATACAATCGTATACAAAAGTTTAGGCACCCCTGACACTTTCCATGATTTTCTGTTATAAATAAATGGGTGTTTGGATCAGCAATTTCATTTTGCTCTATGAAATACCTCATGGACACAGTAATATTTGTGTAGTGAAATGAAATTCATTGGAATAACAAAAATTGTGCAATATTTATAATGAATGTAAATTGTATTTTAATGACGCATGTTATTTAACCCTAAATATGAGTGAGACATATTCACCTGTTTCTTTTTTAGCATTTGTCCCTTTGCCTCTCTATTTCCCTCCAGGGGTTCTCTGGATCGTCTCAGCCAGAAGGCGCAGTCTCTGCAAGACTTAGGTCGTGGCTCTGGAGAGGAGCTGAAGGCCACTGCCCATCTCCACACCTATCACCAGTCCTTGCTGCAGAGTGCCAGGGAACACCTGCGAGGCTGCCTGGAGAGCCAGGCTTTCGGGGATACCCTGCAGGGGGTGTGGGTCTGGCTGGAGAACATCCAGGAGCGCCTGAGTAGCCTGGGGAGCACCACAGGCAACAAGAAGGAGCTGGAGGAGAGGCTGGAGCAAGTACAGGTATAAATAATCACAGGCACATTATGATCTATCTTTGCACTCTTAATCATGAACACTCAGTTTGCCAGGTGAGCCCTATTAAGGGAATGTTCCACATTATTAAGCAGGCCACAGGTTACAATATGGGAAAGAAAAAGGATCTCTGTGCTTCGGAAAAGCGTCAAATAGTGCAATGTCTTGGACAAGGTATGAAAACATTAGATTTTTTAAAAAGAACAATCATCATACTGTGAAAGGATTTGTGGCTGATTCAGAGCACAGATGGGTTTGTGCAGATAAAGGCATAATGAGGAAGGTTAGTGCCAGACAAATTCATGGGATTAAGAGAGCAGCTGCTAAAATGCCATTACAAAGCAGAAAACAGGTATTTGAAGCTGCTGGTGCCTTGAGTCCCGCGAACCTCGAGGTGTAGGATCCTCCAGAGGCTTGCTGTTGTGCATAAACCTACTGTACTATTTGGCCACCCCTAACCAATGCTCACAAGCAGAAACAGTTGCAGTGGGCCCAAAAATGCATGAAGACTAATTTTCAAACAGTCTTGTGTACTCATGAGTGCCGTGCAACCATGGATGGTCCAGATGGATGGAGTAGTGTAAGGTTGGTGGATGGCCACTATGTTCCAAAAAGGCTGCGACGTCAGCAACGAGGTGGCAGAGTCATTTTTGGGGGGGCTGGAATCATGGGGAGAGAGCTGGTAGGACCCTTAAGGATCCCTGCGTGAAAATGATCATTGCAAAGTATATAGAGTTTCTGACTGACCACTTTCTTCCATGGTACAAAAAGAAGAACCGTGCCTTCCATAGCAAAATCATTTTCATGCATGACAATGCACCATCTCATGCTGCAAAGAATCCCTCTATGACATTGGCTGATATGGGCTTAAAAGGAGTGAAAATCATAGTTTGGCCCCCATCCTCCCCTGACCTCAACCCTATTGAGAGCCTTTGGAGCATCCTCAAGCAAAAGATCTATGAGGGTTGGAGGCAGTTTGCATCAAAACAGCAGCTCTGGGAGGCTATTCTGACATCCTGCAAAGAAATTCAAGCAGAAACTCTCCATACACTCACAAGTTCAATGGATGCAAGAATTGTGAAAACGGTTGGTGACTTGAAAATTATACTGACTGTCATTTGCATCGACTATTTAGGAAAATCAGTGTAAAATCTAATTTGCATAATAATTTGGAATGCAGTGTAAAGTCATCTTGCCTAAAAATAGTAGTAGTGGCCACGCCCTTTGACCCTGTTCTTTGTTCTTTCAGGACATCCTGCTTCTGAAGGGCGAGGGCGAGGTCAAGCTGAACATGGCAATGGGGAAGGGAGAGCTGGCCATCAGGAGCAGCAGCGGGAAGGAAGGACAGGAAGTGATCCGCTCTCAGCTGCAGGAAGTGGAGGACATGTGGGCTATGTTGCTTGTGACCGCCATGAGCTGCCATAGGTAGAGAAGGCCTTCATTCACACCATGCCGTCAATCATAGCATACAGTTTATACTCTGATGTGTACCATTTCTATATTATACAATTTCTATATTATACCATTTCTATATTATACAATTTCTATATTATACCATTTCTATATTTATACCATTTCTATATTTATACCATTTCTATATTATACCATTTCTATATTCATACCATTTCTATATTTATACCATTTCTATATTTATACCATTTCTATATTATACAATTTCTATATTATACCATTTCTATATTATACAATTTCTATATTATACCATTTCTATATTTATACCATTTCTATATTTATACCATTTCTATATTCATACCATTTCTATATTCATACCATTTCTATATTCATACCATTTCTATATTTATACCATTTCTATATTTATACCATTTCTATATTCATACCATTTCTATATTTATACCATTTCTATATTTATACCATTTCTATATTATACCATTTCTATATTCATACCATTTCTATATTTATACCATTTCTATATTTATACCATTTCTATATTCATACCATTTCTATATTATACCATTTCTATATTATACCATTTCTATATTTATACCATTTCTATATTTATACCATTTCTATATTTATACCATTTCTATATTATACCATTTCTATATTTATACCATTTCTATATCTATACCATTTCTATATCTATACCATTTCTATATCTATACCATTTCTATTT